>QJNX01000235.1:0-99688 GCA_004155925.1 Monosporascus sp. MG133 | reverse complement strand
ATAAAAAAAAAAAAAAAAAAAAAAAAGAAAATGAAAGTTCCTATATATATATTAGCTTACATTCGACGCCCCTATAAAGTTTTATACTTATCGGATGTAAATTAGCTGCATAATATTTTTTTTTTATAATTCTTTTAATTCTTTTCAAAAATTAAAAAGAAAATTAGTAATTTTGGTAGGAGCGCCCAAAACGGACTCTTTTTTCGCACAACTAGATTTTAGGCCCCGCTAGCTCGTTACGGCAATACGGCATTTAATTGGTTAATTTTTAGCTTCTTAGCAGAATACATTAGAAAACTTTGAAAAAAAATTCGAAAGCCAGCGAGGCCTGAGCTCGCTGAGGCAACTGTCTTCTTTAGCGTCTTAGCGAATTAATCCCTTATACAAATTAGCTGCTACCCCTGATTCCTCCACCTATTAGCGCGACAGACGGCCCGATCCCTTCCGACCTCATTCCACTGTATCCGACAGATTTACTGAAGTTCCTTCTGTCAATTCGACCAAGCTTTACATCATGGGAGAATCGTCCGATGTTCGATATTCGCAAGGCAGGAAAGATATAGAAAACTTCTGCAAGTTTCCGTAGGAATAACCTGCTCCAAATAACAAATTGTGGCATGATGTATTATTCTATGCCGCTTACAACTTCTTACAAAACTTTTCGCCAGAGGAGATCGACCAGCTGCCGATTAATCCGGAAAGTACGCTGAAAAAGCGAACCAAAATCGAATTGCTTGCTGAACTTCTTAAGGAGCTATTCGAAAAACGAAAAACTAAACCTGCCCCAAGAACCTATTACGATGCAGATTTTGTCGGTTGGGACAAGATATGGCTTGCTATATATACGATGCAAAATGAGCTCGGACATCCCCATGGAGATTCCACCTATCTAGCTAGTCAGAGAAATCAAGCAACCCAGTTCCCCCCGGCCTGAACAATTGCAACACTTTGCCGATATGGTAGCATCTTCTGGTTCCATCTCTTGGCATAATTAACATCGCGATTTACCTATCTTGTGTTGTATTCGAAGTACTGCTTCGCTTTGGTACGGAAGGCTAGAAGAGGGAGGTAGGGTCGACGGCAGGCTCGTCAATAGGCTTAACAGCAGGCTCGGCGTTAAGGCACTTGAAAGCAAGATTTGCGAATCGGTTCGAGGAAGAAGGTTTCGAAGCTCCCTTAATCGTTGGAAGAGCGTTTGTATACGTAACGGCTGTCGTCGATTGGAAGTAGGAGGTTTGTCGACGAAGTAACGTCTGAAAGGACCAGAAAGCTACGATGGTATCTGGAAAAGTAATAGCATCTGGGGAGGATGTAAGAGGTTAACCGGTGACCGTCGACCTGGAACAACTAATGAAGGTAGTCGTTAAGTTGTCGTCGAATGGAGGCGTCGAAAAGGATACGTATCTGGATTGGAGATATTTTGACTTTAGGCTCGGCGAGGAACATCGATTTCGGAATAGCGATAATTGGGAGATGTGGAAGATGGCGGTTTAAGTGGCCTTTATGGCAATTGAATACCGCGACGGTAATTCGGCGAAGCTTCCCTTTATTAATGAAGCCAAATTGGCTACCGCGGTTGTTGTTAACGTCAAGGAAGTTTTTATGGCAGTTATTACCGGTCTTATAAAGGGTACGGAATAAAATTTAAAGAGCCGTAATTAACGTTAAACGATTAACTTATTTTGTAATTTTAAGTAATAACTGCCCGGTAAATTACGGAGGTTTAAAACAAATAATTACCTAGAGTTCGAGTTATTTTAATTAACAAAGCTTTAATATAAAGTTATATAATATAGTTTTAAGGTTATATAACAGAATATGAAGGCATAACTTATTTTTACGACCGCAAGGTTATAACAAGTTAAATATATACCCGTTAAGGAAGTTATTTTATAAAGCGGAAAAGGTTTATTTCTGAAATTATAAAAACATGTAATTTTAAAAAACGGTGAATTAGTTTTGTATTAAAGCAAAATAAGTTTTAAGGTATATAGAGGTAAATGTATACAAATTTAATAAAGACGAGGGGTTATAAAAATATATGATAAGTTTTGTCGTATAAGGCGATTGATACCTTAAATCTTTTTTAATAATATATACCTATCCATTTTAGCTGGAAGGCCGTTTCGAATTTTAATCGTTATTACTGTTAGATTCGACTTTAAATTTAAGTAATATAACGTTATAAACATTTTTATTAATTTGAATGTAATTAAATAAATATATATAAAGTTGCTTTTAAGATATATATAATAAAATAAACGATTTTCAAATAAAAAGATATTATATTAATAAAAAGAAGGTTTTTTATTACGGGAAAATGATTTATTTAAATATTTCAAAAACTAGGAAATAACCTCAGTTTTTACAAACCTTATTATTTTATTCGTTAAAAGGTATATTTTATAGATAATATCGTTATGGTTTATCGAAGAAAATTTAATATTTTCTAAAGTAATTAATCCAGCAAATATAATAATAATATATCTTAATAAAAATAAAAGGTTATAATTATTATTTTATTATTAAAATAATTAAAAAGATACTTAATAACGAATTTGGTTTTTTTAAAACGATTTTATAAATGAAATAATTAATTTAGTTTTTTACAGAAGTTTAAATAATTATCTAGATACAATAAGAGGACAAAAATGTGGCCCCGCCTAATAACCCCACCGCTTATCAAATCAACCCTTTAACTTCACTTATACGTTTCTTTACAAATATAAGGTTAATTAAAACATAAAAACTATATTTAGATTCGTCTTTTCGAGGCGATTAATATTTTATATACCATTCTTTTGCCAAACGTACGGCTTTTATACGGTTAAGGAATATTCTTAATAGCCTAGTTAAAAAGTCGGACTTAACCCGTAACTATAACTTTAATATTATTTCCTTTACGTATTCGAAGTTTACCTCCTTTTTATGTAAATTATAAAATTCGAGTTCGATATCGTATATTAACTACTTTAAACGTTACCATACGTATTGGATAAGGTTAAAATCGGGCGAATATAAAGGCCATTCGAATACTTTATTCCTATACCTTCGAAATTATACTATCATTTCCTTATACTTATGAATGGGGGCGTTATTTTGTATACAAATATCGCTATCTTTATATAACGGCAAAGGCCTTTTTCGAAAACGTTATAATAGCTTTTAAAAGTCGTTCCGTTACTGTGACGGCAGCCTTAAACGTGAGACTGGCTACCGTTACATGGAGCTGACAGCTGCCATATGACTAGCCACCTGCCATACGGAGAATGGGGATATTTGTAGATTTTTAGGTATTTTGTAATTCTGCGTTTTTTCCCTTTTTTTTTAATTTAAAATCTTCGTTTATAGCGCCAATAAACTAACTGCCATGTTATATTAACGCCGGCCGTAATATTATTTTAAGCTTTTTCCCTTCTTCGCTGGCTTAACGATTAATAAATAAGATATTATATTTTTTACGTTAATACTTAACGACGAAATACAACGCGCCCCAGATTAAACCCAAAATCTAAACCGATTAATATTAAGATTAAATATTTATTAGGAAAGATTACCTATTAATTAGTTAACGTTTAAAACGATTTAAATTAATTAAAAATAAAATCGAAAGTACAAAAAACGAAATGCTTTTTTAAGATTTAAATTAAGGTATAAAAAACGACGAATACCTTAAAAAAACGGTAAAAAACGACGTACCAAAAAACGAAACCAAATTTTTAAAGATAAAAGGTTTATTAGACCAAAACCGTAATTATTTAGAAACCGATCCTAATAAGTAACTAATCGACGAAATGGCCGACGATAACCAGAACGTTCGGAAAGAATTTTAAAAATTCCGTACCGAAGTTGCTTGCTTTTAGGCCGCATAAAGTTATTATTCCCTTATCCCTTCCGACGACGTTAACCGTTTCCGGCGAAAAAATATAATCGATAACGTTTTCGGTAACGCCAATATATTTCGCCTTATCGGTATGATAATATAATTTACTTTTTATAAATTTATAAGAAATAATAATACGAATTTTAATTATAACCGGAAAGAAAAAGTTTATATTAATAACCTAATTAAGTTTAATTGTAATAAAACTAAATTTAACGTTGGGGTTCGTAAAGTTATAAATAAGTTCGAAATAAACGAACCGACCTTTTAAAACGAAAAGATTCGTATAATTTATTTAATAAACCTTTTGAGAAAAAAGGTTAAATAAGTAATTAAAATTCGTTATCGATCGATTATATAACTTTTTTTTTACGTAACCGAAATAATCCAGGTACTGGAATTATTATATTACGACCCGAATTAAGTTTTCGTTACCAGAAAAATTTTCCGTACTTTTATTTTTAAGCCCGGCAAAAAGTAAAATATTTACGATTTTATTTTTAAATTTAACGTTTTTATTTAAAAGGTTAAAATTGCTAAAGATAACTAAAAGTAAGTTTTGTAAAAATATTTTTTTTAAACCTTAACTTACGCCTTTTTAAGAATAACCGTAATTTTGATATTATTTACGAAAAGTTTTATAACCGTATTACGATAACCGTTTATAATAACCAGCTTGCTTATAAGAAATATTAACAAAAACGTAAGTTCCGATTATATAATTTTGATAATAAACCGAAGGATAAAAATAAAAAACTTTATTAGAATGGTAATTCCGTTAAATTAAAGATTTCGGGTAATATTAATAAGTTTTTGTCGGAAATCGAAAAAAAGGTTTATTAAAAAACCGGTACGTATTTTAACTGTAACAAAATAGGATATAAGGTTAGCGGTTATCTTAATAAAAAAAAGGGTCGTTACGGTAAAGATAATAAAAAGTTTATTTAGCTCCGACAAATCGGAAAAAAAATACAACCGTCGGAAAACTTTTCAACGGTTTTTTTATATTAATAATAACGGAAATAAATAATCCTAAAAATCATAAAGGTTTTATTAAAATTATATAAATTTAAATAAATAGGATTAATTTACGCATTACCGTTTTATATAATACCGGAATATAAACCCGATTTTTTATTAACCTTTTTTTATTAAGTAAATAAAAAAACGGTTATAAATTCGTATTATCCTGTTAAAAAAATTAATTTAATTATAAGATTACCAGAAATAATTTACAGGCTAAATAAAAGCCCAAATAATTATAACGTTCGAAATTAACGGACGATATTTTTCCGATTAAATTTTCCAGATTATAAATACCGGATACGATATTTTTATCGGCCTTAACTGGATAGAAAAATATAGCTTATTATTAAATTATAAAAATAAAAATATTATTTAGCCAGACGATTTTCCAGCTTTGGCCAAGTTCTTCCCGGCGATTAAACTCTTAGCCTAATACCTATTAAATGGGGCCGTTAACCTTAAAGTTTAAGAAGACGTTAACCGCCATAACCGCGTTATGGAAAAGGCCGATAAATAATACCAGATTTTCCGACACTTTTAAAGAAAACTTAAAAATAATTTTATTTTAATGCCCGTAATTATTACTTTACCGGATAGATTAAATAAAAAAGCTATATTAAACGTATATAATATTAAGCCGATTATTTCCGTTATGAAAATTATTTAAAATAACGTAATTATCGTTTCGTTAACGATTAAATTAAAACCCGATTTTTATACGGAACGATAAAATAAATTTCCGTTATCTTGAAAAATTATTTCTTTTAAAAATAAAGATTTAAACGTTATAATAATAACCGTTTTGTAAGAATAAAAGATATATAACGGTTAAAAAATCCCTTTTCCCGAAAATAAGGATTTAAAGTATATAAAACGAATCCGGAAATTTTTACTAAGTTTTTTACCTACCTAAAAGGGTTTTTTTCGAAAAAAGAAGCTAACATTTTCCCAGATTTCCGAGCCGGCTATAACGTGGTTTTAAAGCTTAACCGGCCGATACCTACCTTTGGACCCTTAACGTACCGGATATCCGTTTAATATTTTCCGTTAAAAAAATGGTAAATAAATTATTAAAAATGGACTTTATGGCGTTATATATATAAGGGAACGCCGTTCCCGTTTTATTTGCCCCAAAACTATATTTATCGGCACGCCGATTTTATATCGATTACCGTTAAAAAAATTAATATTTAAAAAATTAGCTTATTTTAACCTTTTATTAATAATATTATATTTAAGTATCGAAACGTTAAACGTTTTGTTAAAATTAATATTATTTAAACGTTTTATAAATTACGTATCGTTATTAAATTAAAATATTTAATAATATTTAAAATCCGTTAAAAAACGTTTTAATAAAAATTATTTTTATTTAAATTTAAAATAAGCTTTATTTGGTAATAATCGTTTATTAATACTTAATTATACGAATTTTTCGATTATTACGTAAACGTTTATGCCGACGACGTTTTACTTTTTTTCCGGTCTTAAAAAAATATTAAAAATATTACGAAAAAATTATTTACCGGTTATATAAAATTAACTTTTAAAGAAATAATAAAAATTTCCGGTTTAATATTAAAAAAAAAAATATTTCGGTATCGTTATAAAAGTAAATATAAATATTTTTATCGATTTAATTAAAATTAAAATAATCCAAAAATAAAAATTCGAAAAGTTTAATAACCGTACCGTAATTTATTTGTTTATAAAATTTTGTAATTACGTACGAATATTTTATTATTACGAAAGTACTATAACCGAATTATTAAACCGTTTATTAAAAAAAAATTTTCATAATAAAACCCGAATAAAAATAAACTTTCAAAAAAATAAAACGGTTCGTTTACGAAATCTTAATTTTTGCTTTTTTTCGATCTGGTTAATCGACTAAAATAAAAATAAACGTATCCCGTAACGGGACCGGAAGTATTATTTAATAACAATAAAAAAATAACGAATAAAAATTAATAAAATATTTTTCGAAAATTATAACCTTAATAAAAAGGGCATATTTTATTTAGGACCGAAAGTTGCTTATTATAATCCAAATTTTCGAATATTATTATTCTGAATTTTAAGGATAAAGGTTTTTTATTATAATCGATAATTAAACTTTATTTTATTTTACGAATAAATGTATCCTTTTTACGCGTTAAATCCGATAAGCCGAATTTTTTTTAAATTTTAATATTTTTTTTTTAAATTTTAATATTATTTTTTAATATCGGCTTAATAAAAAAAATGTTACCGTAAACGTTTTATTATAAAAAAACGGTCGATTTATTTATAATTAAGGCCCGAAAAAAAATTAAATCTTAATTCCGCCGGAACGATTAAATTTTTTTATCGTTATTATTAACGAAATACCGATTAAAGTCCGAATCGAAAATATCCCGTAAGGTACTAACTTAATTAACCTTATCCGTCGTAAGAACGAAACGTAAAATTTGGATAAAAAGGATAATAAATTAATAATATCCGAAAAAATAATTAACGGTCGTATTTTTTTCCGTATAATATTTATCCGCAACATTTACGTATTTAAAATATTCGTATATTCCGATTAAAATAAAATAATTAAAATATTAATTCGGAAATATATTTTATTCCGGTTTAAGTAAAATATTTAATAATATATCCAGAATTATTATAATTATTGCCGGAATAAAATATCCCGAAATATAATCCCAAAATCTTTTTATCTTTTTCCGGTTCCGAATAATATTTAAAATTACGTTATCGTCGACGGAAAAAATATGCCGAAAAACCGTTATAGTTATAATTATATATAGGCGTTTATTAATAAATTTAGTAAAATTATAATAATTTTATTAAATAAAAAAATTAATATTATTAAAATTTTAATTAACCGATATTACCGATATTTATATAGTTTCCTTAAAATATCCGTTATTCAAATTAGCGATAACGTAAAATAATGCGGTCCTTAATTTTTAATTAAATTAAACGAATTTATTAATATAAAATATTATTACGGTAATATTTTATATCCGTAAATTTAAAAAATTATCGAATTTACGAATTAAAAATTAAATTAACGTTTTATTTTTATATCGATAAAGATTAAAACGATTAAAACGTATATATACCGGTATTAAGTTTTATATATAATATATTATAATAATTATTAATTAATATAATTCTGTTAAAAATTATATTAAGTAAAAATATCCGGAATTTATTATCGTTAAATTTGGATATAATAAAAATAAAAATTAAGTTAATTTAACGGACGTTGATAATTATTAAACGAATTAAAAATATTTAAACGTTTATAAAAAAACCGTATTAAAAATATAAAAACATTAAACGGTATAAGTTAATAAAAAATATTATTTAATTAATTTTAAAATTAACGATAAAATATTTTTCCGTAAAAGAAATTTCATAATATAAATATTAATTATTCGTTTAAATTTATAATAAATAAAATCTTTTAAAATTTTTAAAAAATATATATATAATTTTATTTTTAATATTTTTTACGCCGATTAATTACGTAAGGTTAACGACGACCCGTTACTTTAATAAATCCAGATATTATCGTTATTTAAAAAAATTAACGGTAAATTAAAATTTAAAATAAAATAAATCGAATAAATAAAATTTAACGGACGTTATAAAAAATTATAATATTAAGTTAAATAAAAAAGTTATAACCCTAACGAAATGTAATATTTTGTAATTAACTTTAAAAACGTTCCGATCGTAATAAAACGGTTTTATACGGAATATTTTAAAATATCTGGATTACCGGTCCGCTTATAAGAATAAATTCGCGTAACGGTTGCCGACGAGATTAACGAAAACCACCCCGATAATAATAAAGCCGCAAAAATAGGAACTGGACCAATAAGGAAAAAACGGTACTTATAACTGATAAAGATTTGCATATTTTTTCTGATCGTATATAAGTTTCTGGAAGGGGGTAATATAACGGCAGCCTTAAACGTAAGACTGGCTACCGTTACATGGAGCTGACAGCTGCCACATAACTAGCCACCTGCCATACAGAGAGTGGGGACATTTGTAGATCTTTACGTACTTCGCAGCTTTGCGTTTCTTCCCTTCTTTTCTTTTCTTCAGCTTAGAATCTTCGTTCATAGCGCCAATAAACTAGCTGCCATGCTATATTAACGCCGGCCGTAACAGTTACCGGGAAAGTCGGGATCCCCTTTAACTATAATAAAAGGGCTTATACCGGCTTTACTTTCGTGTATTTATATTATAACCTAAACCATAATGGATATTTTAGCTTTATCGTATTCTTTTTCGTTAATTATATCCTTACGGAAGCGTTTTAACGCGAACCGGATTACTTATTGGTATGGAAAATTAGGACCGTTTTTAATCGTATATTTGTCGGAAAAAAGGTTTCGGACGAATTTTTATATCTCTTCCGGAGTATCCAATTATTTTGCGAATTCGTATTGTTTGCGAACATCGGATTCGGTAAACTTAATACATTTTGCTGTACGTTATGCTTTTAAATAATTACAGTAAAAAAAGCGTCAAATTGTTCGGGTAGGGATTCGGGACCTTAAAGAAAAAAGTTAACTTTAAAGGTTACGATACGTTAATCGCGGCTGCCGCCGAACGAAATGCTTTAAATATAACTTTTTTCGACCTTAAATTCTTAAGGGATAACCATTACGAAATTCCGATTCGAAGGTTTTGTTAGCTTTAAAGCGTTAAATAATTCTGTTAACCGTTTTTCGATTCCTATTAAATTTATTTCGTTAAAATCTTTAATTATAATTTTACCGGCCGAATTTATTTAAGGTTTTATAACTTTAAAACCTTTAAAATAATTTGGAAAACTTTATTCCAGTCGGTAATTATATTAAGGATAACTCTAATTCGGTTTTTTATTTAAGGGTTATTAGTTTAATAAGGTATCTTATTAATTATTTTATTTTTAATAAGTTTATATTTCTTAAATATTCTGGTAATTTTTTCTCAGTTAATTTATAATTCCGGTATTTAAAAAGCGAAAATTAAAAAAAGCGGATAAATCCGAAAGCATTATAAAAAACAAAGCTTATTTAGAATATCTATAAAACCGAATGTTTATTAATTAATCGTATCGAAAAATAAAATATTTAATATAAGTACCGTGAGGTTTGTAAATACTTTTAATAATTTTTAGGCCGATATACGGTTTTGTTTTTTTGATATAGTAATTCCGATACTAGGATTTGTTAAAATATCCGTATTTTTAATTAGTTTTAAAAATCCGGTTTAATTAACATTTTTTTAAGGATTAATATCGTTAAATTTATCATCTTACAAATTATTTAATAATAGATATTGGATAATCATACTTAAAACAGGATTCTAAAAATTAAGGAAATACAATATTGGTAATAATTTATATTATAAAATTTAAAACTGAATAATAATTTCGGAACGTTTCGATAAACTTTTAATAAATGTATTAAAATGTATTTTAAATTAATTAATATTACCGGTTTTTAATTTACTTAAGTTTTAAACTATTAACTTAAATATAATATATTTAAGTATAAGATAAATATTTATCCGTAATAATTATTTTCGGTATATTTCTTTCGCACTTAAAAATTAAATAATTTCATTTTTCTATTATCTATCCCTATAATTTTATGCTAATTATCGGTATATTATTAATTATTTAACTATACCTTTTTTAATTTGTTAATTAATACCTTTACCGCTATTTTCAATGTTAAAATACTTATACTTAATAGAAAAATAATTTTTAAATAATACCGCTTAATAACGATGAAATAAAATATCGCCTAATTAACGTTAATAAAATTCAAAATATATTTTATAATAATTCGGTCTTAATTTTTATATTATATTAAAAAAACGTTGTTTTTTTCGGTATATTGTTTTATATATAAAATAAATAACTTCATAACTTTTTTTTTTCGTTACCTTATTTATAGCGTTAATTTTATTACCGTTTTATTTATGCTGATTAATTTAAATTTTAATAACTACGTTCCTAATAACGTAATGTAAATTTTTTTCAGCCCGTATTACTTACATCTTATAATTTAGTTTATTACGAAATTCTTTTACTAATACGTATAATAATCCAAATTACGTAATCGATTTAAAACGTATGTAATTAATTTATATTCCGAAACCTGTTTGCTATATACGTTAGTATTTCTTTGCCGTTATTTAAATTAAATTATTTTTATATAAAGTCTTAATTTAACAGCTTTTTTTAATCGTTTAAAGATTACCTTATTATCGTAATTTCGGCCGTTAATTATATACCGTTTAATTTATCGTAATCGTAACTATAGTTATATTCGTAATTACGTATAATTACTTTCGTTCTCCTTCGAAAAGATGTAGCCGTATAAACAATTCGATAAAATAATAAATTGCTACCTTAATTTCCGTGCTTTATTAAAAGCTATCCTTTTCGCAGATAAATTCCTCCGACATTAAAAAATTAATATAATCTTAACCGTTTAGGAATCTCGTTCCAAGGCGACTTTAAACTACCTAGCCCCAAACCAGCTGCTATCTATATCGATTCTTATCGGAATTTTAGAAATTTTTCGCAATCCGGAGCAACCGGGTAAACTATGGTTCGGAATTTTTTTTATATTATTCTAAAATTTAAATTTCGAAATTTTTAGACCGGTTTTTATTTTTTCCGTTTAATTTTGTTGATAATATTTTTATAATTTCTATATTATTCGGCATAAGTTCCGTTTAAGATTTATTATTATAATTTTCGTAAATTAAATCGTATCCGAAAATTAAAAGCCGAAATCGATTTTTTAGGGATAAATTTTCTGATTCGACGGTAATATCGATAATTTTAAAGCGTTCGGTAACCTTATAAGGATTTTGTACCGTAAAAAAAAAATTTGGGAAATCTTACAGTTACGGATTACCGGTATTATATATTCGGAATTGCGCGTTATATTTAACTGTCTTAATAAAGCTGTACAAATAATTAAGCCGTAAAACTGGCAAAGGCTCGTATAGCTTTTATACGTACTTAACGTTTACCTTTAAGGTTTATCCTTAAGGTTTATTTTTAAAATTTATTTTTAAAGTTTATTCTTAAAGTTTATTTTTAAGGTTTATCCTTAAGGTTAACTGCAGCCAGCTGGTATAGGTTTATTAAAGTCGAAGCTTATCGGCAACTACGCATTCTGCTTCAGAGTAAGGTTCTGCTTTAAAGTGAGGTTTTATGGGACTAAGATATATAATCTATCTTAACCGTAAAGATCATTAATTAGTTATCGTATGCGAAAATACTGGGTATAATATTTATCGTGTGGATTATATGTATAATGATTTTTTGTATATTTGGCTCAGCCTGGAAAATAAGGCTTGAACCTATATCAACCTTGCTTGTATATTTATTTTCGTATGCTTTTAATTAAAACTTTATCCATTCCGTCTTATAATCGGAAGATTAAAAGTTACTTCGGCAGTTAACTAAAGCTAATTTCCTTTTTTTAACAGCCAGATAAAATAAGGCGGGATAAAATTAGCTTTAATTAATCTGAAATTAAAAAGAAATTTTACAAATAAACCTAGGGTTTTTAAAAACATTAAAGTTAATGCAATTAAATTAGTATTAAGATTAGTCTATCTGATGATAATAGATGTCTGGATAAGTAATAAATTTTTCCGGGGGTGCGCCCGGCGAAAAGAGCTTTTAAAAATACATAAGCGGTGCTAACTAACTGATCAGTGGACCCACATCCTTGGCCCTGCACCCTGCATCATTTCAGTAAGCGGATTACATCGGGTATTAAATTATTTAAAATCCTTTTTATTATGCGACAAAAGTAAACTATAAAGTTAATAACTTTTTAAGGTAAAGTAATTATTTTTAAAAGTTTTAACGGTATCGAAAAAGTCGTATAATCTTTGCTGGCTGTATTTAAAATAACCTAATTATAACCGGAAACAAAGTTCATTAAAGTTATTATAAAGTATATTATAAAGTTCGTAAAAAGTTTGTCGTATTTTTCTAGCATAAACATATTTTATAAAATCATAATATTAAACTTTATCGCGGATTTAATTAATTATAAACCGTTAATCTTTTTATAAGGAACCAGGTATTTTTATATACCGTATAACACTGTTCGAATACCCTTTTAAAATTCGGATTTATAATACGTTAATTAATTTATTTTTTATGCTAAATGGTATAATAATATGTTTAGCTTATTATATCTGAAAGACATCGTCCGAATTTCGTAATTTAATATAATATATTATTTAATTCTACCGTATTTTCTTAATCTTGAATTCAAATAACCTTTTTTCGGAACAGTATTTCCTTAAAAAAGGTTTTCTTTATGCGGATAAATCTATTACTTCATTAATTAAGGATAGTTTTAAATTTTTTGCCGGTAAATTAAGTACTTTATAATATATTAACGAACCTTGGAAATAAAGTAGTTAACGAAAACTTGCTTTATTTACTTTTCTCCGGATTAATTAATAATTTATTATATTTTTGATAGTCTTTTTAGTTTTTAATCGGGATTTTTAGGTAATATTATTTTATTAAACGGTACGTTATTAATAAGGATTATATCTTTTATTTTAGCTTATATATAATATTAATTTATTTTAATTAATTATGATTAATTTTATTACGCATTTTATTTTACAAAATCCCGAATAAGCTATATATAAATTTTTTATTATTACATTAACCTCAAATAATATTTCCGGGTTTTAATTAATTGCTTATATTTTTTTAAATAGTTACCCGATTTTAATTAACATAAATATTATTAATCGAAAAAATATAAAGATTTATAAAGCGTTTATGTACTTTTTCGCTTTTAGGCTTATTTTTGCTAATAAACGGTTTTATAAATTTACCGGTTGTTTTCTTTTAACCTTATATCGGTACTGATATTAGAAATAATTTTTCCAGTTAGGATTTACGGAATTATAATTTTTATCGAACCGAATTCTAAATTCTTTTTATTATTTTAAGATTTATATTAAATATTATATTTAATTTGGTTATAAAATTAAATTTAAAAACTAATAATTCCCTAACAGAATAGTTATCACCGATAAATAAAACATAATAAATAATCGGTTAGTTAACTAAACGGAAACTTCGATTATATCTTCGAACGGAATCGTTGTTTAAAAATTAAAGCCTATAAATAATATGTAAATTTATCGTATAATTAATCCGTTTCGTTTAACGTATAACGCGATAATAATGTTAAATTCGGCTTTAATATCGATAACTTTATTAATTAAATTTTCGTTATCTTTATAATTTATTCGGATTACTAGCCTAAACAGCGGAATAGTATATTCGACTGAATTATATTATTAAACGGATAAAATATTAACTTTTCTTTTACTTTTAACTTTATAACCGATATTTATAATAAAGATCCTAACGGGTTTTTTCGGATTTAAAGCTTTTATTTTTCGTAATTCCATTTCGGTTATCTTAATCTTTTTTTACTTTTTACGATTAAATACTTTTAAAATTTTAATAGTTATAAAATTTTTAAAAGCTTTACGGAAATTAAAGTAAACCTTAATTTATTTAAACTAAATAATTCAGAGTTTTTTAAAATTTTTTTAGCATTTTCTTTCCTAAAATTTAATTATATATTTATTAATTAAGCTTTTATAAATACCGGTATTATTAATTTTAATAATATCGTTCAATTTAAAGGTATTAATAAACGTTTAAAGATATTATTTATTTAAATATTAATTTCTATATTATAAAACGCAAACTTTTTATATATTATATTATCTTTATTAATTTCATATCCGGTTTTATTTTTCCTAATGTTTTTAGATTATTCTTTTTCTTTTTCGGAATATTTAACTATTATAATCTTAATAAGCACGGTCTGCTAATTAGAATCGTTAATTTCTAGGGTTTAGATTTTTTTTCAAATATTAGGTACCTTTATCTTTAACAAGATCGATTGATAGCTAATTATGTAAAGGTACCTTTTTAAAAAACGGCTTTTGGTTTTAATGCTCGAAATAAGTTATATTAATTTTAGTTATTTAAATTAATTCATATCAGTTTTTTATCGTTTTAGTTTTAAAATCGTATTATATTTCGAAAACTTTACTGGATTATTAAAATCCGGCTTAGGACTAGTCGGAAGATTATTTATGGCCCGGAAGATATTATTTTGTTAATTAAAATACCCTATTTTTTCTTTATATGGAATAAAAAAAGCTGGCGAATTATAAATTTATTTTAAAACCTTTTTCCACATCGGAATTTATTATTCGATTATTTAAATCTTTAATATTTAAAGGAATTAAATTATACTTAATATTGTTTTATCCTTAAAGATTTAAGGAAAATAATATATCCGTCGTTAGTAAATAAAATTAATTGTATAATTCCCATGTTAATAAATAAGTAATATTTTAATATATTATATTCTGGCTTTCAGTAAAATGAATAAATACTTTAATTAAAGTTATTATAATATCTATTTCGGCTTTATAATTACCATAATAACTTTTTTATCTTTATTATTTTTTTCGTTTATAATAAAGGTTATATCGATTATATTTATGCGGTTAGAAATTAATTATATTAATCGATGGATTTATATTATATATTTAAACTTAAGGTAATTCTTATTTCAACGGAACGTACTATTATAAAATCCGGCTAATTTTCCTGTTTAATATGTTTTTTTTAAAAGTTTTGAAATTTTAAATTTATCGTACTTATATAATATTCAAGTCTTGGAAAATACTAGTAATTTTAATTCCTTAATCGGTTTAATTAAATTCCGTTTATTATGAAGGCAGGTTTTCTTATCGAAACTATCTGGTTTACTAGGTTAAATAAAACTAATTCTTACCTTTTTAATTAAAACTAAAACGGATATATGTTTAAGGTTATTTACATCCTTTATATTTAAAAAACCTAACCTTATTAATAAACCTATCTTTAATTAATAACTATTTATTATCGTAAATTATCGCGTACAAATTCTTAAACTTTTCAGCCGAATTATTAAAGATTCCCTTAAATTATTTACTAAATATACTTTTTAATATACTTCCGGTATATTTATCCTTATTAATTATTTTCCCTTTTAATTTGGATTTTTTAATAATATTCCGTATCTTAATAACGTATTTTAGATAATAATCGTATACCTAATTAGGCTTTTTATAAGAGGTTTATTTCGTTAAAATCCTTAATTAAATTTTTATTATCCGAATTTATTTAAATTTTATAACTTAGAAATTTTTGAAATAATTTAAATAACCTTAAATTAACCGGCAATTTTATTAAAAATAATTTTAACGCGGTTTTTTATAATAAGGTTATCAGTTTAATAAAATATTTTATTAATTATTTTAATTTTAAAGATTATATTTTTTAAATAACTTATTAATTCCTTAAAGTTAATTTATACCTACGGTACTTAAAAACCGAAAATTAAAAAAAGACGGATAAATCCGGAAAGATTATAAAAAACGAAAACTTATTTATAATATCCGCAAATCCGAATATTTATTAGTTAATCGTATCGAAATACGAAACGTTTAATATAAATACCGTAAAATTTATAAATAATTTTAACGATCCTTAAGCCGATATAAAATCTTATTCTTTAAATACGTTTATTACTATACCGGATTTTATTTAAATATCCATGGCCTTAATTAGTTTTAAAAGTCCGGTTTAACTATTATTATTTTAAGGTTTAATATTATTAAATTTATTATTATAAAAGTTTTTTAATAATTAAAAATAAATAATCGTATTTTAAAAGAATTTGAAAATATCAGGAAGTATAATACTGGTAATAATTTATATTTTAAATCTTAAAATGAAATAATAATTTCAGAAAGCTTTAAAAAGTTTTTAGCAAATTTATTAAAATTTGTTTTAAATTATTTAAGATTAGAGATTTTTAAATTATTTGAGTTTGGAAAGATTACCCTAAATAAAATATATTTAGGCATAAAATAAATAATCATTTGCGATAATTATTTTAGGCATATTTTCCTTTTTTCTCGATCTTAGAAAATAAATAATCTTTTCTTTTTATTATCCGTTTAAATAATTTTATTTAATTGTTAGTACGACGTTGATTCTTTAATTGCGTTTTTTTAAACCTTTTAATTAATATCTTTATAATTAATTTAAACGTTATAATATTTAAATTTACTAAAAGTTTTTTAAATGAAACCGTCTAATAATAACTAGATAAAATACCATTTAATTAATATAAAAAAGGTTTAAAATATATCTTATAACGTTTTATTTTTAATTTCTATATTCTATTAAAATACGTAATTTTTTAAATACTTTTTTTTATATATAAAATAAATAGTTTTGTATTTTTTTGGCCGTATTTTTTATTTTATTTATATTATTAATCTTATTATCATTTTATTTATTTTATTTATATCGTTAATCTTATTATCGTTTTATTTATTTTAATGAATTTAAATCTTAATAGTTATCTCGTTAACGACGTAATTTTTTTAATCCGTATTAATTAAAATTTATAATTTATTTTATTACGTAATTTTTTTATTAATACGTATAATAATCTGAATTATGCAATCGGTTTACAAGTTAGGTAATTAATTTATATTTCGAAACCGGTTATTTTTACGCATTTCTATTTTTTTGCCGTCTTTTAAGTTAAATTATTTTCGTATAAAGCCTTAATTTAATAGCTTTCCTTTCTTTATCGTTTAAAGAATTGCGTTATTATTATAATTCCGGTCGTTAATTATATATCGCTTAACTTATCGTAACCATAATTATAATTGTAATCGCGATTGCGTATAATTATTATCGTACGCTTTTAATTAGGACTTTATCCACTCCGAATTATAATCGGGCGATCGAAAGCTGCTTCGGCAGCTAATTAATGCTAATTTTTTCTCCTTGGTAGCCAGATAAAATAAGGCGGGACAAAATCAGTCCTGATTAGTACGAAATCAAAGAAAGTATCAGGAATAAGCCCAGGGTTCTAGAGAAAAATAAAATTAATGCAATTAAATTGGTATTAAAACCAGTCTGTCTGATGATTATTAGTAAGTAGATAAGTATCTCCCGGCTTGCGCCCGGCGAAAAGAGCTTCTAGATATATATAAGTGGTGCTGATTAACTGATCAATGGACCTATATCCTAGGCCCTGCACCCTGCACCATTTTAATATGTATCGTTTTCCATGTTTTATCAGTATATATAAACTTTTAATAAAAACTATATCCGATAAAGATAGAATATTTATCTTAAAGTTTTGGCAAAATTTTATAACATAATTAGGTCTAAATTATAAATTTTTAAAAGTTTTTAAATTACAAACGGATAGCTAGATAAAAAAAACAAACCAAATCCTTAAAACCTTTATACGGTATTATATTAATTTTAAACAAAATAATTATGTTAAAGAATTACCGATAACCTTACTAGATTGTATATAAGCTGTTATAAAATCATTAAAAAAATATTAATGAAAGTTAACTTAATTTTTATACAACATCTTTGTCAGGATTTATTAAGAAAAGCTTTATTTACGTTAAAATAATTTTCATTTCAAAGTAACTTAAATAATTATATTAAAAAATAAAGATAAAACTTGAATTCGTATATATTTACATATAAAGATATTATAGCCAGAAAATGTTAAAAATACCATTAATTTCAAAAGGAAAAACGATTTACGAAATCATTAAAAATATCTAAATTAAACGACCTAATAAAAAATGCGATTTCAAGTATAATAAACTATATAAGGTTATAAAAAGATTTAAAAAATAATTACCAGTTAAGATTACCACTTAAAGTTAAATGTTATTGCCTTTTTCATATTTCCTTATTAAAATTAATAACAAATAGAATTTACATATAACGTGGACGAAAGCAAAAAGTAATGGAAAACGTATTAGTATGAAAAATCGAAAAATGTTTTAGTACGAAAAAAGAAAACGGTAAAAGATAATAATTAATTAAACTAAAGGATTACGTAAAGTTAAAAAATATAGAAGAACTTATAAGAAATCCTACGATAATTTAACGCTTATTAAATTATTTTTATTAATAATACCCAAAATGCCGGCATTAAAAAGACTCCAATTTTCGTTATTTAAATTAGACTAATTAATTACGTTTATAATGTAAAAAAACGAAATTATTTCGGCCTTTCATTTACGCTATACCTTTTTAAAAGGTTTTATTTTTCTCCCATTTTTGACGCCTTTTAAATGTTACGACGAAATATTTTATTTTTACGACGGCGTACAAGTTTTTTTTAAATTACGTAACCGGACAAAACGCCCAGAAAGTTCCGTAAGTTATTACTAAATTCGGAATAACCTTTTTCGGTAAACATTTGAGGGATTCCAATCGGTTTTTATTATTTAAAAGTTCTTAATATTTAAACTTAAAAAATAAAAATAGTTATAAGAAGTAATATATTTATTATAACGAATACCTTTTCCAAAATTAATATTAGGTTTTATAAATTTTACGACTAACTTTATAACGAAAATTTTAATTATCGTTCGATATAATAAAATTAAAATAATTAATATGTTTCCAAAAAAATAAAACGTTTTTATGTTAAGAAACTTTTTATTTTTTAATACAACTAAATATAATATTATTAAAAAATGTTAAGAAAAAAATAATTATTTATTTATTAAATATCGCGATAAATAATTCATTTTAAGGGTAAATATTTTAAAAAAGGAAAATTATATTATGATCCGATAGATTTAACAGGGTTAGGTACGGTCCGAGGTCCAAATAGGTAAAACTAGGTAAGTTTTTAGTTACGTAACCTATTTAATAAGCTCGATTACGGTTATTAATTTATAAGTATCGAGCCGGTTTAATTAATTTAAATATTTTATACGTTCGAAACGGCTTAATAAATGAAAGATTATTAAGCCGGTCGAACGTATCGGATTAAAAATAATATATATACGCTTATTATTTTCCTATAATTTAAATAGTACCAGCTTATAACATAACTTAGTTACCTAGATAATCTTTTGTATTTATTAATACTTAACGTAATTATACTTTGAATTTATTTTTTAGATTCCTAGAATATTATTGCAAACATAAACCGTATGACATAGGTTTAATATTTAATTAAGCGAGTTAACCGTTATAATAACATTAATCTTAAATTATAATTCCTTATTATTTTACTATTTATTTATATAAAACTTTAACTTTTTCCGGAACATGTTTTAATACTTTTTATAAATATTATTAGTTTTTATAAATAGTTCATTATTTTAACCCTTTTAAATTATTGGAATTTAATTTATTAATTTATTAAATGCTTATTATCTTTTAAAAAATTTCTTTAATTTAGAAATCATATTTTATTTCTTATGTTATAAAATCGTTAAACATTTTTATCAGGTTAACTTAGATTAAAGCCTTAATTTCCAGGCTGAGCTAAATATACAGAAAATTATTACATATATAATCCATACGATAGATATTATATTCAGTATCTTTGAATACAATAACTGATTAATAATTTTTACGGTTACAATAGATTATATACCTCAGTCCCATAAAACCTCATTTTGAAGCAGAACCTCACTTTGAAGCAGAACCTCACTCTGAAGCAGACTGATGCGTGGTTGCCGATAAGCTTCAACTCTGATGAACCTTATGCCAGGCAGTAAACCTTAACGATAAACCTTAAAAAATGAACCTTAAAAATGAACCTTAAAAATAAACCTTAACGGTAAACCTTAAGGGTAAACCTTAAATGCGCATAAAAGGTTATGCAAGCTCTTGCCAGGTTTAATTATTCTTATAACTTTATTAAGATAGCTAAACATACCGCGCCATTCTAACTATACCATACCGATAATCCGTAACGAAAGGATTTCTAAAAAGACCATCTTTTTTAGGGTAAAAAATCTCCATCACGTTACCGGACGCGTTAAATTTATCGACATTATTATCGAACTAGAAAATTTATTTTTAAAAAACCCAATTTCGGGTTTTAATTTTCGGATACGATTTAATCCGCGAAAATTATAATAATAAATTTTTAACGGCATTTATACCTAATAATATAAAAATTATGGAAATATTATTAATAAATCTAAACGGAAAAGATAAAAACCGGTTCGAATATTTTAAAATTTAGATTTTAAAATAATATAAAAGGGATTACGAACGATAGTTTGCCCGGCGGCTCCTGATTGCGAAGAATTTCCAGAATTCCGATAAATATCGACAGAGATAGGAGCGGGTCTAGGCAGTCTAAAGTTGCCTTGGAGTAAGACTTTTAAAAAAGGGATGGGTTTTAATAAATTTCGGGAATTAAGGTAGTAATTTATCATTTTATTTAATTGTTTATAAGCTTACGCCTTTTCGAAAAAGAGTTAAACTTTTTTAAGGAAATCTTATATTTTCGACTTAAGTAGGTATAAGTTATAAAGTCCTAATTATATATTTATTTTTTTTAAGATTTTGTTAAACTTATTTTAAATTTAAATTATATAATTATATCTTTTAATTTATAAAACTTTAATAAAATATAATTAAAAAAATTCTTATTAAAACTTTTTTTTAAAAATGATTATTTTAAACGGAATAAGTTAAATTAATTATAATATATTTAACTAATTTTAATTTATTTATGTAATGTATATCTTTTAAGTTTATTATTATTTTAAAAAATAATATAAATCATTACGAAACTTATTATTACATTCTTTATTTTATAATCGTTATTTTCATTATTATAATATATAAATAACTATTATTAATAAATTTAAAAATTAATTATTATAAGCCATATTTATTATATTATATTAAATAACTAATTAGAGGTATTTTAAAACGAGTATCGCACTTTAATAATCTGGCTACGAAACATATATGTTCCGATCAGAGGGGAATCTTTCCGTATAAGAGGTGCTAGCGCCCCCCTGCTAGCTGACAACCATCAAGCAAGGCGCTGTTCCTCTGCCGATTAGTTTATTCGAAAGCTTACGGGGCCGCGCGGGGGCAAAATCAATACCTTTCAACTTTGATTAACACAGCCTATGATACCCATAGTCGAATCATGGAATGGGGGAAGTAGAAAGGTATCAAATATAACAACACATCCGCTATGCAATCCAATCTCGAATGCTACTTCTCTAGACGCACGCCAGTCTTGTAAATGACATCTCGGCCGCTACCCTGCTCTAATTTGGCCTCCCTTACATGGTATATCTAAAGACAATAAGAATTTTAGAGACACTCGCACTCATTGCCTTTGGTTGAAGAGTGAGACTCCAGTCTGCAACGGCGGCTGCTTGTTTCGTCGCCGACGCCACATGGTATGATCCTATGGAAGTCCCGGCCGTCAGAGTAATCTTGCTCGAGGCAGTCAATTCAATGTCTTTCACCATATCGACCGCCGACTCAGACGCGACAAGAACAGAGATGGTCTCGGCCTTAACCGCTTTGCCCTTTGTGAAGAATGGCAGGCGATCCTGCACAGTAGCAAGAGGCATTGTCGAGGGCTTCGACTTGTCCGCCGAGATGAGGCGATACCACTCTGTAGGGAAATCATTCTTGAGGTCCAGCAAGGCGAACATGCCCTCTGTGCCTGAGAGATCGGCGGCCGTCTTCTGAAACCCAATGGCAGAATCGGAAGCTGCTTTGCGGAATCCAGCACCACCTTGGAGCGCTGTGTACTTGATGTGCAAGACGATGTCGCTGATGGTGTTGTAGTCGAACTGCTTCATAGCGGTAGGTAGCTCGAGTCGCCATCTGCTCACTGCCCCAGCACCTTCGAAAGGAATGTATCGCTCGTCCTTGAAGTCGAGGTTGAAGACCCCGCTGTCCTGCTGGCCGCCACTGACGGCGATGGAAGAGATTGGCACCTGGTCTGTCTGGAACCTGTCATCCGAGGTCGTCTTCTGGGGATAGTCTGAAGAGCTCTTGGCGTCCGCCTTGACTCGGTAGCGGTGTTCGAGGAGCGTTAGGGTAGCGTTGACGCCCGTGTAAGGCCCAACGACACACGGTATAGTCATGCTTACGGACTTGATACGACGGCAGTAGTGACCTGGAAAGTCGAAGTCGAAGAGAACCTCGGGGAGATCAAACTCTGCCGTGCCCGTTTCACGAAGCACCAACAGAGCCCATGGTCGAACTTGGCGAAGCGGGACGTTCTTAACGACTTCAAAGTCGTGCATACTCTTCTCCATGTAAGCTGTCTCGAGGCGCTTGAGGGAGAGGAAGAGGTTTTCGCCAGAGAACATGCCGTCTCTGCCACCATCCCAGGACGATGGGCCGATGATATTGACCGAATGATCGCCCTTTTCAAACCTAAAGGCCGCCTGAGCCTTTTGCGCGAGGTCGTCGGCGAGGAGATATGTCTGGTAGTACAAGTTCTGAACAACACCGTCCATCCAGGCGTAGAGCTGCTCTCTGCTGTACTTATTCCTGAGCCATTCCTCCGTGTCCTTCGCATAGGCGGCTTGCTGTAGTTGGAGCTGGATGTCGCGCTCACACATCTCAACACGAATGCGGGATGTCGCTAGCTGCTTGTCCGTCTCCTTGATATCGCGACCGGCCGTGTTGACCTGGAATCGTCGCTCTTGAAGCTGTTTGACCATGGCACCCGTGCGTGATGCCCTCGCGCCCTCGTCAGTGAAGTACTGGCCTTGGAAACGCAAGACGTTGGCCACGATCAGCATGGACTCGGATACGTTCTTGGTGATGGAACCGAGGGAGACACCGACGCCGAGTGGCTCGGCCTCCTCTTCGATATCTGGTATAAGCTTTACGACACTTGCGGCAATGTCGATGGCGCTAGCCTTTTGGTTAAGCACTGCGGCGGCTTCGGACTTTTCCATCTCGAGCTTCTCGTACGATGTCATCCGCAGATCATCCGTTGAAGGCTTCTCAATCGACTGGGCTATGTCTTCCCACTCCTGGTTCTCGTCTGGGGCGGACTTGTCGTCCGTGCCTGTGAGTGCGAGGTAGTATTCGAGTCTGGCAACCTGGGCCTTGCGCGTCTCAAGCAGGGCGTCAATGCTCGATTCGGCTTCCTTCTTCGCTATCCTCTTGAGGTCGATGACGAGCCCCTGGATGACAGTGTATTGACGAGCACGGAGATTCGACAGGGCCTCGGTATCCTTCTTCTCCTTGATGGAGAGGAGCGTAGCGCCTATGGCCTTGACCTCAGCACACATGTCAAAGGCCTTTTGCAACAAGAACTGGAAGCGATAGTTGGGCATCGGACCGACGGTATTGCTCAGGAGCTTGGAGATGTCGACGCCGCTGGCTGCTGCCCGGACGAGCATACCAGGGTCCAAGGGCGGTTCGAAGAGGGCGAGGCTTCGGACGACGCCATTTATGTCCTGGCAGTTGCGGATCTTGAAGAGACGGTCATCGATGAGATTCCGGAGTTCCATGAGCTTGGGATTGGCGGGGACGCAGAAGTATGTAGACTTCAGGATACCGGTGACCCCGGCACCGCCGCCGTTTCCGTTACCGCCGCCATTGCCTCGTGTGGCAGGGTCACTGTAAAAGGGGAAGTCCAGTTCCATGTCGAAGTCAGCGTTGGAGAAGTCGTTAAACTTCTTGTCGAGATCCGCGTAGGACTTGTACACTGGCTTGGTGAGCTTGGGGACGCGCATGGGCGCCGAGCCAAAGACGTGGGAAGCCTCGACATAGCGTTGGATGGCAAATGGGACGGCCTCGAGTGTGTTTTGACGGAAATAAACATCGCCGCTCGCAATCAGGATCTCGATGTATTTCATGATTATCCTACGCATATATGCCTGCGGCCTTCCACGAGCGACACTATGAGGATTAAAGGGGTTCATGCGCCATTGGAGAATGTTGGTGTTCATCTCGTCGGCTGCACCGGTAGATGGTTCGAGGGCCTTCAGAATGTCTTCTATAGACTTGATGGGTTTTGCAGGGTCGGCGAGTTCCTTGAAGGGAGGGAAGAGCCAACAGCGGTTAAGACTATCCCCATCAATGGTCGGATCGAAGACGAAATGCGCCACCTGGAGGGCGAGATCGTACTGCTGAATGGCCTGGAGCCTCTCCATGAGCAGCATGACGGCATGAGCACCGAGCTCCCAGTTGTAAATGGCATAGGGGGTCGAAAGCTCGTTGACCAGCTTGTTGCGTTTCCCAAAGGCGAGGAACCATTCTTCCTTGGGAACGCTGGCGAGAAACGCGTAGACCTGGTCGACCCCGTCGTAGGTTGTCGCCATGGAGATGAGATCACGGTTGAGCGTGTGCTGGAAGACGTCGGATGCAAAGGTACTGGTACTGAAGGGAGGATACGTGATGTAAGAGATGGTGCTCTCGGTGGTGACAATGTCCTGGATAAAGCCGGTCGCTTTTTGCTTCTGGGCATCGTTTAACGATATAGTCCACTTTATGTCCTTCTTGGAGATGTTGTCCACCAGATCGGAGACTATACCGAGTTCCGGCTCCTGCTTGGTCTTTCCCCGTCCGATGACGAGGCCGGGAGTGTCCTTGTCCTTATCGGTTTTCTTGTGATACGACATCTTGGTGAAGACAGTCGGGATGGTAGGTCGCCAGGGCGTCTTGAAGGTATCCGATTCCGGCGCCATACTCATGTCGGCCACGATGACCTGCCCGGCTGATCCGCGCATCTCAAAGCGACCGAGCGGGTAATTGACATAGCGATTGTGCTTCGGATCTGCATCGACCCAGCGCTCCACGTCGATCACCAGAATACTCGTACTCGGTGCTGGAACGGCACTCGCTATCGACGGGGCTGGGGCGACCGTCTTGGTTGCGTTCTCAGGAGGGATGATGGCGTTGGGTCTGGACCAGATCCAGAACTTGAAGGACGAGATGTCAGGCAGCTTCTGGGCCTCTGTCCAAGCTGACCCGGGAGGAGTACCCTTCCCGGGGAAGCCAGTGGCCTGTGCGCCGGCGATTTCCAGAGTGGCCTGGGAGACTTGCTTCGGCGTCCATCGGCCGTTACGGTGCTCGGTCCAACCGATCTGGATTCGCCAATGCTTGGTGGGCTTGACATCGCTCGGCTTGTTATCACCCATGTCCTTGATGGGTTTGTCGTTGGGCGAGGTGTTGGGCGACGTCTTGAGGGTGATTTGCGGGAAGAAGAGGAAGACGCGCTCGCCGTACAAAGCAGGGATGAGGTATGAACCCGACTCCGGGAGAAGCTCACCCTCAGCGTCGACCTGGTACACGGGCATTTCGACGTCGATCTTGGTCCAGGGTTGCCAGAATATCTTGATCGCTCTGCCTGAGGGTGTTATCGCGATCTCGAGCGTGCGGTAATAGTAGATGTATGGCACCGTCCTGGTTCGACTGAAGAAGTGGAACGTCCCCGTATACTCCTCTGCTCCCTTCTTCCAGAGGTAGGCCTGGACGTCGAGATCGGCTATGTTATCGACGCCGTACACGTAACCCTTGAGGAGGTCAGCAATCTTGTCGATGTCAATGTCGTTCTGCAGGATGGCCGACTCGAGAGCCTGAAAGACCTCGGTCTTGTCATCGCGCAGACTTGCCTCTAACCAATTCTCAGGGTAGAGGAAGACTTTGCGGTTGGCTTCCCACAGACGATAGCCTTCCATCCACTTCCAGCGGTCCATATTGACGGTTTTACTGGCGACGTTTTCGGGTTTCTCAAGGCCGAGGATGCACCGACGAACATAGAGCTGCACCGTGGAGATGGCCTGCTTGATGCGGGAAGTCTGCACGCAGGGACCCATTTGCACGTCGATGAGGAGGAACTCGAAGAGGCCGTCGGCGTCTGTGATACCCCTGGCCGTGATGTATGGGTGCTGAAGGATGTAGGCTACGAGTGCGGCCCGCTGGTTCTTTCGCAGTCGGCCGTTGACTTGCGTGGCTAGACTTGCACCGCTGCCTGAGCTGGGCGTTGACCGGAGGAGAAGTCTAAGCTGGGCTGCGTTGTCAAGGTCGGCTGTTGCGGTAGGCGGGACTACGGGCGTGGCTAGTTTGAAGAGGAGCTTGAGACTCAACCCGGGAACGCCCGTACGAGTCGTGAACGAGACATTGTCCAGTAGTTGCTTGAGCTCTGTCGTTCCCTGGAATAGTTGTATCATCTGCTGCTCATTTTGGCCCGAGAACCTCTGTCCAAGATAGTCTGTGATCTGCGGTTCGGTCAGGTCAAGGAGCACGGCGAGCTTGCTAGCTAGGCTGCCCGCACGGGATGAGTTTGTAGCCCATTTGAGGAAACCGAGGAAATCTGTGGGAAGTTTCGTCTTAGCAGACAGCTCTTTGCAGGTCTGTAGGAGCTGGATCGTCTTGTAGTCAAGCTTTCCAAAGTCGATGGCGAGAGTGGTGCCAGGGGATTGGGCTTGGAAGAATTGCACCTCGTCGAGGTTGAGCTTGAAGTTGGAGGATAGATGGATACCGCGAGTGAGTATCCGAAGATCGCTCCGCACAGAGACGACGGTGTCATACGCGAGAAGAGTACCGAGAGGGAAAGGTTGACTACTGGGACTTCGCTGTGTTGAAGAGGAGGCCCCTGCTAGTCCGCCGGTCCCGATGCGGTGCAAATTGTACGCCTGTCCGTTGGAGAGCTGGACTTGGTTCGAGTTCCATCCGCCAGTGCCTTTCTCGAATACGAGGGCGGTGCCGTCGAGGGTTACTTGTGGACTGGATGACAGTAACGCGCCCGGAACGAAGAAGCGGTACGAGTCGGCCAACAAAGGCCTAAAGAACACGTTCGACGAGTCCTTTCCAAGGGCTTCCTTGTTCGAGGCCGCAAGACCCGTCAAGACACCTAGTATGACCTTCGAATCGGGCCCCTTGACAGTCGACAGCAGCTGCCTCAGCACCGCGACATCGGCGTCCGGAAGTAAGGGCGCGAGCACCTGTAGCACGACTTCGCTCGCCAGACGAGTGTGCAGCGGACCGATAACCGCCTTGAGGAAGTAGACACGACGGGAGTTGAGGATCTTCTCGCGCGCGATGGCTTTGTCCTCGTCAGTGCCTGTCGTGGGCTCGGGTTGCTGGAAGAAGATCTTGTGTGCTTCAGCGACGTTGGAGAAGTATGGGAGGAGGACATTGGTGTATACCACGGAGGTGTCGGTTAGTGGTGTTTCGGGGAGCACTTTGATGGCAAGGTGAGTGAGTATCAAATGTAGAGGTTGTCATGGGGAAAGAATGTGTAAAGGGGGAAACTTACTCTCGATAAACGCGTTGACCTGTTGTGCAGTCGCAGCGTTGAAAAGCTTGGTCGAAGTAGCGACGACGTCTAAAGGTGAAGCCGTCATCTTATCATCGCCGATCGTCGGCAACCCATCTTTACTAGCGTGAATGCCTATCATGATATCCGACGCGGCGGTCACGACTTGCTGGGGCGTCAGGCCAAAGTCCAGGCTCTTCGCGATCAGGGCTTGGTCGTTGCCGGTGAAGAAGAGCAGCTGCTCCAAGCTGAGACCGCCGTCTTCGGTGAGATGCTGGAACTTCTTGATGACTTCGAGAGCAGTCTGCGGCTTCACAAAGGCGTCAGCGTTGGGGTCCAGCAGGGCTTTGAAGCCTTTAAAATGGGCTGGATTGATGGAGAGAATTTGACAGAAGACGGAGATGCGGTATATGGAAGTCACGTTGGCCAGGTTGAGCTTGTCATCGGTGATGTTGACGACTGCTACAATCGCCGAGAAGCTCTCCTCGGTTAGTCTGTAGGCAGCAAGCAACGGCGCTCGATTCGCGTTTAGACTGGCATCGGCCTGGAGATAGTTGCCCTTGTCGTCTGGACCGAAGACGGGGTCTTTCCGACCGGCCTTGCCCTTGAGAAAGAGTCTCGCATAGAGCGACTTGTCTCCGTTGGTGTCCATAAGACCCCAGAGGGGCATCAACCTGAAGATGTCGACGCCTGTGAGGGCCGATATGCGCTGGATGGCCGCCATGGCCGTGATGGTTTTTGAGTTGGCAGTGTAGCCGTGCGTTCCGTCTCCAGTACCGAAAGAAACTAGGGCACAGTCGAGATCTTGTAGTGTCCAGCCTGTCTTTCGCCAGAGACGGATGGTCGACTGCAGGAGTTTGCAGTCCGCCTCTGTGATCGGGTTTTTTGGCTTGCCTTCGGTGGGGTGGCGCAGCCTGACGTCCTCGATCTTACCAGAGAAGTCGGCCGAGGCGTCTGGATTCTCGAGTGCGAGCTGTCCCTGGAGCAGTCGAGCCTTGAGGATCTCTAGGAGCTGCTCGACGGTGATGTCGGCTCGGCGAATCAATTGGGCCTTGACGAATGGCAGACCGTTGTTATTTGACTCGGAGAGCATGTCGCTGGCTGAATCATAGCCCCAATACTTGGGTGTGGCCAGAAGACCGATCTTCTTCTCATAGCCTTCTTGGTCCAAACTGCTATCGACGACGGTTTTGAGGAAGTCGAGCGAGAAGATTGAGGTACCCGTAATAATTAAATAATCCGCGGGTGAGAGCCCGAGATAATCGGCAGCAGCAGCATTCTCCAACACGTCCTTGGCAAGCTTGAGCTGGTCTGCAGTAGGAGCTGGAGGATTGTTTCCGCCTACTGCTGTCTGACACAGCTTAGACTCGGAGCCGAAGGCGCTCATCACTTCGGACAGGGATGTGTTGACATTTGCGAAGAAGAGACGCTGGAGATCGAGAGCCTGGCTGTAGGGGAACGCGGTCAGGGGGAATGTCTGAGCGGTAATCTGATTGCTGTAGACGCTGTAATCTGTGTGCTGCGGCTCAGAGAGGCTGATCTCGCTGGTATCCTGATCCGTCATGTTGTACCCTTTAATCGGCACTGCAGCAGCGGGCGATTTGAGCGTGCCAACGTTCTTGATGAAGGACTCCATGGCCTCATTGGCGAGATCGATGTATGGAATCAAGACGTTTGTGTTGACGCAGGAGAGCTGCAGTGTAAGCAGATCCGGACGTCGGGTGACAAGTTTGTCGAGAAGGGTGGGTGAATCCTTTTTGGAAGCGTCACTGGGCGTGTTCTTCAGCATGCGGAGGAGATCGACGAAGTAGGCAGCCGGACTGGTGACTGAATTGCAGTCGTCGCAGGCGCTGAAGGCAATGTCACTAGCGAAGATTTCAGAGTAGCGGGTCACTTGGTCCTTTGGCGACGCTTCATCGGCTGTTGTGACGACTTCACTTGACGACACTTGATCGTAACTTTCGTCACTGTTGCCACTGCCAGTTTGAGTCAAGGCAGGGATCTGGACATCGTTTCTAGACGCCAGGAGGGCCGTCCACACCTGCTCGTTGCGCATGTCAACAAGTGTGGCGTGCTCGTGGACGAAGACGGCGCGTTCAGCAGGGAGGTCGTAGTGGCTCATGGCCGTGATGAAAGAGCTTCTTGGCGTGTGAGCGATTTGGTGAGCTGACGTGAAAGGAGACTGGAGGAGCGCCTCAAGATCTGTAGGCAGGCGTACCAGGGCCTGGAGCCGCGAAAGATTTTGGAAAAAGATCTTGATCGCCTTTGCATTGTCATCGCCTCCTAATTCGGCCTTCTCGAGCAGGTTATCGATATGATCTTTGCTTATATCAAACCCTTGTGAGACGGCCTTGTCGAGTATTTTGAGCACGGTTGATTTGATATCCTCTGGTGTTACGGAAATGTGTCCGTCAGATATCAAACTGTAGATGGTAGCCGTTGGCTCCTCTGCAAACAGCCTCATCTGAAACGCTTGAACGGCAGATCCATCACCTTGGTAGGTGAGGATACTGTAGTTCTGTGCAACATCCGAGATAGACCGCACATCCTCCCGATCCCAGAACAGGCGGGCCAGCTGGAGGTCACCCTGCGAAGCTTTGTCCAGCGCCGCGATGAGGGTAAGTCGGGCGTGCGACTCAGGAGTAGTGCCGGCGTTGGTGCCGACGGTATCAATGGCCTTGGAAAGACTTCTGGTATTTTCGAGGGCGGCGAGGAGGGTACTCTCGTCACCTGCCAGGCCTCGGAGGAGCTGCTTAGCCTGCTCCAGCTGGATATCGTTGAGCTTAGTGGGCGTCATGATGATAGTAAAGTACCTTTGCTGGGTTTAGAATTGAAACTAGATGATCACAAGATTCATACGAATCTTAGTATTGTCAATTGATATTGTCAAGGCAATGACAAGACTCTTATGAATCTTATCTGGTCAATTGATTGAACTTTTTCACCATGTAATTCATGAAATGAGATGGATCAGTATGAACGACCTCAATCAGAGATCATATCAGCTGGGCTAACTAAGGGATCACGGCAGGGTGAAGCAAAGTGATTAATTTCAACGATCGGCCAGAGTCGTATTTTACTGTCCACGAATGTTTGCTGATTGGCATATGCTCGGCACTTTAAGTCTCAGGGACATTACCACACTGAAAGCATCACAAGAAACATACATATCAGCCCATCGAGATCTACCTGGCTCTGCTTCGATATTCAAAGTTATTCAAGCCAGGTAAAGGTATCTACGACGGAGCTCAATTGAGTACAATGGCTGATCTTGTCGGCGTAAGCGCAGCTCTATCAGAGACATTCTCATCCAACAGCTCTCATCGTATTATATCATTCATGCAAGAATCCAGAACTGATGAATCACGCAAGGCCTCCCAATATCACAATGGGCATAGAGAGACCAACTCTAAATGAGGTAATCCAAGGGTCCAGAATGAAGCTGAACGCCTGCAGTGTGCATTATACAGCGTATGCAGTGAGGACGAATAGCTTCGCCTGTTTCGTCATCGGAAAAACTAATATTGGCCTGGTCATAAGTGTAAAGCAAGACCCTTAGTGCCTAGCTAGCAGGGAGGGCTTTGCAAATTCATGCCCGTTATGCAACAATTCGGACAAGGGCCGTCTCAGCCGTTAAGGTCGCAACTGAAACCCTTACTGAGACACGGGCGAGCCGTGACTCGGAATATTGGACCAACGGAGTCACTGCCCGCACCGAGTGTCAGTAAAGGTTCACATATGATATGTACGCATCGGCTCTTGGCTTATCACTGTTTCTGCACCATTATACAAATGCGGAGTTGACGACCAACCAGCTGTCGCCAACATTTTTGCATCGACGGTCTAGAATTCAAATCAGGGCAATTATGTTGGATTATCAGATAGAATATTATGACCCAACAAGCTTGGCCCATTTAAAGACGGTCGGGCCATGACACAAGTACCAGATACCACGAGTTACGTGATTGTACGTAAGAATTCGACAGGATCGATGGCAGAGTCATTCGAGTCAGGCTTAACAAGATCCGTGGCAAAGCCATTGAAGCCAGGCTCGACAGGACCGATGATAAAGCTATTCGAACCGGGCAAAATACCGTAATAATAACATCAGTATATGAATAGTTCTATTATATTTATATAATTAAATAATTCAAATGGATATTATAATTTAATTTAATAAATTAAAGAAACTTTATTATTATTAATTATAATTATTATACTTATTTTTAATTAAAATTAAATAAGATTATTATTAATATAAACCTTATAATTTAAATTTCAAAATTTTATTTAAGCTTTAATAAATATATGTTATAAGCTTTTATTTAGCAGTACCGGTAAATGTTATGGTCTAGCCCAGTTTTACGACCCTAAACGGTCGGACTGTAAAATGTTATAGCTGCACCTTAACCATTACGCCACCAGGGCAAAAGATCGGTGGCATGATCGCAATTATGGTGATTATACTGGTGCTTACAGCTGTATATATAGTAGAGCGTTACGGTAGACAATGCCGTAACATAAAAGAATAGATCCGAATATAGTTTTAATGTTACGTAATTACTAATAATCGAATACGATATATTCGACCACTTTTAATTAATAATCAAGTACAGCCTTTTCGATTATCTTCGATTAGTAGTCGAATATAGTTTATTCGACCACCTTAGATAAAATATTATGGAAAAGTTTAAGTTAAAAAAATAGCTAATAAGAACTAATACATTTAAAACTTTAAAAGGTATATCTGTTAAATATTATAAAGAAATTCTTAATAACTCGTTTATAAAACTTAAAATTTTAAACATAACGATTTAAGATAAAATATAGTTATTAATTAAAAATTAAGTTATTAATAAGGTTGGATTTCTTAAATATAAAGGCCATAAACGACCGTAAGAAAATATCGGTTTTAACCTTAACTAATAAAACGAAAACCGGCTTTATTTAATACGTAATTTAAAAAGTTTCGATAAAAACGTTTACGTTTACAATAAATAAAAGTTAATAGGACCGATTAAAGATTTATAATTATAAGCGCGTTTTAAAATTTAAAAATTAAATAAACGCGATATATTTAATTTTTTTTTTCGTTTCATAAAAAACCAGAGGATATTAGTTAAATGGTAACGTATTCGAACGATATAAATTATTAATAAAAGTACCCAGTAAAAAAAGTAAAAAGTAAAAGAAACGAAAGTAACCTTAGAAAAGTTTTCGTAAGCGTTTTTATGGATATTAAAATCCGCAAAAAGGATAAAGTAATAAGGAAAATATCTTTTATTACTATTAATTTTATTACGTTGATATAAAACGACTAGTTTAAATTATTAAAAGGTTTATCCGAATAGATGTAAACTTTAACGGAATAAAAATCTTACTTTATATAATATAAAATAAAAAGAAATACGGAAAATATATTTTATAAATTTATAAAAAGGGGGTAATATTTAAAAAGGTTTATGTTACAATATAGGAATAAGGGTTCCTATCCTTGGAGAAACCTGTCCTTGGAGCCTGGCATAAGCACCAGGCGGCTAAATTTTGGAAAAGGAAAGGTTTGGCTTTTCCTGCTAAGGATTAAATAATCTAAGTGATTTAAGTAATTTGCTAGATTATTTGGATTATATAAATCCTAGATATATTCCTTAAAGTTTAAAATGGATATATAACGATCGGTTTTTTATGGAAATAATATATATTTAGTTTTCGTTTTTTAGTTATTAATTTAAGTTTTTAATTAAAAGTAATTATACCGTTTTTTAATTAAGGGAGAAGTTCGTAAATTGTTTTAACGAATATTTTATTTATTATACTTTTGTTATCTATAAATTAAGAATTTTTATTTCGGATATTGTATATATTTCTAAATAAATATATAATAAGTTTGTTATATTTTAATAATTTCTTAATTAATAGTTAACGAATAATTTAAAATTTAATTAGGTATAAGTTTTTTTAAATTTAGTAAAGATAATTTTATAAAACGACGTTTAGTCGATAAATAATATATTCGGTTTCCGTTATTAATTAGTAAAGGATTAATAACCAGATTAGAAAATTTATTTTTTATTAAAAAAGTTTTTTAGTTAATCGATAATATAATATTTATAATTATTAAATTTAAGGGTTAAAAAGATTTTTTTTTCTTAATAGGAATTTACCTTTATCTTTAAAAAGTTTATTAAAGTTTAATTTAAGGAGTTAAATTAAAAGGAGAAGGAAGTTAAGGAAGTTTAAAGCGAAAAAATAAAAAAGGGAAAGGAAAGAAAATTTATAATTAACGAACGATTGGATTTTATAATTGGAGAAGTTATAAGATTCTTTAAAAAAAAATACTAAATTCGTTCGATAAATAAGGAAGGTTTTTATATCTTTTTTGGGAACCGTTTTTTGTTTCAAAATTTTAATTTCCTTTTTGTTTAGTTAAGATTAAAAAGGAATTATACCTTTTTTTGCTTATTATAAAATGCTTAATATTAAAAGTTATAAGTTTATTTTCTTTAAATCTTATAATGGATTTCCGGATATGGAAGGATTTTTGGTTAAGGTTAAATTTTATTTTAAATAGTACGAAATTTTTTAAAGGAGAAGTATTAAAAGGTAATAATTATTTCGTAATTATTTGCCGGAAGGATGTTTAATTAGTTTAAATTTATTTTTAAATATTACCTTAAAAATTATTTTAACGACTTTTTGAATATTACTAATTATATTTTTAATAATTACGATAGTTTTAAACCACGAATATAAGCTTTATATAAAGATATAAATAAGTAATAATACGTAATTAAAAGGATATATAATTTGAAATAAGTTACGTTAATTATTAATTATATAATCGAATTTAACCGTTTAATAATTTTTTTTAAGTTATTTTAGGATATATTATTTTTTCCTTATTATAACGGGTTAAAGCTTTAAGTTAAGGATGAAATATTTAAGGTATCTAAATTTTTTTTTTTCGAAAATTATATAAATATGGTTATTATTGGCGACCGACGTATTTCTGATTAATATTTTAAAAGGAAAGGTACCGGTAAACTAAGTAACGATAAACGTTTTAATAATAAAAAGAAAACGAAAAATAAATTCCAGAAGGAAATTAATATTATTTTATCGGAATTTAAAAAAGATAAATTTAAGTTAAATATTTTAACTATAATAAAAAGGGTTATTTTAAAAGCGAATATTATTTTTTCATGAAAAAAGGGAACTTTTAAAAAGGAAGGATTTTTTAATCTAAAAAAAAGGTCCGTACGGCCGAACGAAATATGGATAGTAAGGAAAAGGATAAAAAGGAAGTAAGCCTTATTTCCGCCGATTAGGAACTTATTATTGTTACGATTAATAAGGTTAAAAATAACGATTTAAATTATAAAAATTGTATTATTTGTAAAAGTATTACGGTTAAAAATTATAAATATTATCCAGGACGAATAGTTTTTAAGGTAGTTATTACGTTAAGATATATTTATTATTTCGATAAATAAAAATGTAAGATATACGATTATAACGGTTAGTTACGAATAAGTTTCGGTAGCTTTAAATAATTATCCTCCGAATATTGCATTTTTCTGGAATGTATAATATACCTTAAACTTTTAGCAGATAATTATAAGTTTTTGCATTTTACCGTTTATTATAATTATAGCTGCTTTAGTTATTAACGGACTAAAAAAGATAACGGCTTTTAGCTAGAATATAACGAAGAAATGCTTATAAACCTAGACGATAAATGTAAATATATAAAAATCTTCCAATGGCCAGATTATTTTAGGTTTTGTTACTTATACCTTAAATCAGAACAAAATCGGAAAGTTATAACGTAAGGATATTTATGTTATTTATTAATGTTATATAATAAACACGAACTTTTAACTCTGAAAGTATTTTTTTAAAGGTTTACCTTTTTAATTCCATAATTTACAAAAAATAAAATTTAAAAAAAAGGTAAAAGAAGATATTTATTTTTAAATATTAATTCGGTAACAAATATGGTTTAAGTATATAAATTATTATGATATTAAGTATGCGGTTAGGAAGGTACGCGAATGGAAACGTTTTTTAGTTTTTAAAATATATTAGTTGAAAAATTATAAAAGTTTTCGTAATTAAAGTATCCAAAAGCTTTTATATATAAAACTTTATGTAAAGTAAAAAAAGAAATACGGAATTAAATTAGGTTTTAATTTATTATAAAAATAAGATATTTAATATTATGATCGATTCCGGAGCAGAAAGAAACTTTATATTTTTTAAGGTAACCGAAAAAAATTAAATGTTTTGGAAATATAAGCAGTAATTATATAAGTTATAAACCGTTAATAGAAGCCTATTTATGTACGATAACGGCCGAATTTTCTAAGAAACTAAGGAATTCGTAATTTAAATATAAAAATATTTAAAACGGATTATTTTTAATATTACCGATATTTTAGGATATAATATTATTTTAGAAATACCGGGGTTTCGTTTTAGTAATTTACGAATTAATTGGAGAAAGTAAACGTTTTTATGGGACGATTTTAAGGAAAAATTTTATAAAATCTGTTATATAATTAAAGAAATTAAAGTTTTTAACTTTATGGTAACCGTATTTTTTAAATATCGACGGTTTAAAAAGTTCTTTAAAAAACGAACCTAAAAAAAGTTATTCGACCATAATTAATAGGATTATAAGGCTTTTATTAAAGAAATATATTATTTAAAGCTTTATTAAATTTATTATATAAACCTTAAAAAAATTAAAACTTTTTAAAAACGTTTTTAACGAAATTTTAAACGAAATTATATATAAAAATCCGAATTATTTATAAAGTATTTAATTATAATAATACCAAAAATAAAAAATGATAAAATTAGGATCGATAAAGATAAAAATTTAATATACCGACGAGTTTATAATTATCGATAATTAAACGATATTATTATTAAAAATAAATATCTTTTAATATTAATAAATATTATAAGGGAAAATATTAGTAAAATTAAGTAATTTATAAACTTAAATTTACTGAACGGTTATTATTTAATTCGAATAATTAAAAGCAAAAAATAAAAAACCGGTTTTAAATTTATTTATAAATATTACGAATATAAGGTTATGTTATAAGGATTAATTAATGCCTTAATTAGCTTTTAATATATGCTTATTATTATTTTACGGAAACTTCTGAATAAATTCGTTTTCGTTTACTTAAACGATATTTTTATTTATTTAGAAACTTTGGAAAGGTATAAAAAGTACGTTATTTAGGTTTTGGAAATTTTTAAAAAGGTTAATTTACTGGTAAATACTAAAAAAAACGTTTAATATACCTAAAAGCTAAATTTTTTAGGCTTTATTATTATCCCTGGGCAGATTTAAAACAAAAATTTTAAATTAAAAATTATTAAAAACTGGTTAATTCCAGATAAAGTTACTATTATTAATATCCGTTAATTTTCAAAATTTACCGGTTATATATAACTTTTAGTTAAAGTTTACGGCAAATTTATTAGCTTTTTAACCAAGTTTATTATTAAAAAATACGTTAAAAAAAATTCGAACTTTTAAAGGAAATAAAAAAAGTATTTAAGAAATTAAAAATAAAATTATTAACGTTCCGGTAATTAAGTTACCAAATTATAATAAAAAGAAACGATTTAAGATAAATATTTTAAATTACGTTTTTAAAGTAGTTTTAAAACAATTAAAAAATAACGGAAAATGGTACTTAATAGCATATTTTTCCAAAGCCCTTAAGGATACGGAATTTAAATACCTTATTTACGATAAAAAGTTGTTAGCGATTATTTTAATATTTAAAGAATAAAAATTATGTTTTAATGAAACCAAAAAAATTATTTAATATTTATTTAAATTATAAAAATCTTATTCGATTTATAATTACTTAAAAACTAAATAAACGTTATAAGAATTAAATAGTTTTTTTATTAAAATCTAACTTTAAAATTTACCATATTAAAAGTAAAGAAAATATTTAAGCGTATATTATAAATCGAAAAGGAAATTATAATTTAAAATCTTTTAAACGATATATAAATGCTATATCGTAAAAACGATAGGATAATATAATTATATGTAATTTTGAAATAATTAACTTTAAAGGAATTAACCCAGCTTAAAAATTTTTATAATCCGGAAAAACAGAAAAAAGTTAAATAATTAACGGGAAAAAATAAAGATTAATTATTATTTTGCGGCTAAATTTATATTTTCAGTTAATAATAAAAGGAATTTGTTAGGAAATTTTACGAAAATTCTTTATATGGATATTAAAAAATGTTTAAGATTATTAAGCAACTATAAGAAAAATATAACTTTTTAAAATTCCGTTAAATAGTTAAGTAAGTAATTAAGGATTATAATATTTGTAATAATGTTAAAATAGCCCGTTATAAGCCTTATGGTTTATTTTAACTTATAAATATATTTAATAAAATATAAAATATTATGGCTTAGGATTTTATTACTGGTTTTCTTATATCGAAAAATTCCGTTACTAAAGTTAAGTATAATATAATGTAAGTAATTATTAATAGATTTATTAAAATAAGTATTTTTTACCTTTTAAAGGAACCGTAACGGTAAAATATTAACTTACGGCTTTATTCGATATTATTTCGATAAGTACGGAGTATTAAAAAAAATTATTTTTAATTAAAATAAGCTTGTTTTATCTAAATTTGGTATTAGTTTTTTTAAGTAAATTAATATTAAGCTTAAGTTTTTGATAACTTATTATTTTTAAATAAATAATTAAATAAAGTAATTAAATTAAATTTTAAAATAATATTTTCGAAGTTACGTTAATTATTAATAAAATAATTAGGTTAAATTTTTGTTACTTGTATAAATAATTTATAATATGTCCGTTAATAAAGATATAAGTATATTATTTTATATAATTATATATAAATACGATATAATAATTTAACGATTCGAATAATTAATACGAAAGGTATTAATTATTATTATTATAGTTTTACGAATAAAAAAATAATAACAAAAATTAAAACGGTATAAGCCTGGCCATTAAATTAAATTATAATTTTTGCAGCAAATAATGGCCTAATATTATTAAAAAAAAATTAAAGGATTAATTTAAGCGAAAAAAAAAATTTATTTATTACGTTAAAAATAAAACGTAACGTTAAACTTTTCCCAAATTAGAACAAAAAAACTTAACGATAAACTTAATTTTAAAAAATTTGGACCGTTTAAGATCGAAAAAATTATTTTAAAAATTAATTAAAGATTATTATTACTTAAAAATATAAAAATATACCTTATATTCTATATTTCCTTACTGGAATCTATTTTAAAAAACGCTTTTTTTAAGAAAAACTTCGAGATCAAAAAAAACGATAACGAATAAGAAATCGAAAAAATATTAAATTTTAAAATGCTTAAAAATAAAATTTAATATTTAATTAAATAAATAAATTATTTACCTAAAGATAATATATGGGAATTATTTAAGTACTTAATAAATATGATAAATCTGGTTAAAGATTTTTACCGGCAAAATCCTAATTAACTATTCCTAATGCGGTTAAGGTCGTAGGCAATAATAGTCCTTTATTTAAATCCAGGCTGACGACGTTTTAATCGAAACAAATAAATACCTTTATTATAATATTTATTTTAAAAACGAATTACGTTTATTCCGTTTCGATACGACGTTATTTTTCTTTTATCTTTTTCTAATCTTTTTATTAATTCCATTTAAATCTTTTTTTTAAAATAACGGCGGCCTTTTTTTTTAAAAATATTTTGTTAAAAACGTAACCGTTTTAAACGGTTAAATAAATTGATTAAAGCTTTTTTTATCTTACGTTATTTTTTCTGTAAACGGTTATATTCCTTTTTAATTTTCGCCAAGAAGTTTATTTTTAATACGTTATATGTTAAGCGTTAGTAATAAGTATAATAATTATAATTCGGAATATTTATTATATAAAAATATTCGGTTTCCTTAAAATAAATATAATTCAAACAAAAAATAATTTTGGGACCAATTTTTTAATTAACTTTAATTAATTAAGAATTTACCCTTTTAATAAAACAAAAAGGATATTTACGGTTTTTATCTTTAAGATAAAGATTTTTGGAAAAGGGAAATAATGTTATAATATAAAAATAAAGATTTTTATCTTTAAAAAAACCTGTTTTTGGAACTTAACGTAAATATTAAGCGGTTAAATTTTGGAAAAAGAAAAATTTAACTTTTTTTACTAAGGTTTCAATAATTTAAGTAATTTAAATAATGTACCAAATTACTTAGATTACATAAATCCCAAATATATTCCTTAAAGCTCGAAATGGATATATAACGATCGATTTTTTACATAAATAATACCTATTTAATTTTCGCTTTTTAGCTATTAATCTAAGCTTTTAATTAAAGGTAACTATACCTTTTTCCGATTAAAAAAAATCCGTAAATTTCTTTAACGAATACCTTATTTATTATGCTATTATTACCTGCAAATTAAGAACCCCTATTTCGAATATTACTTATACCTCCAGGTAGATATATAACAGGTTCGTTACAGTTTATTAAGTACGATTCGATATAATATAGTTAGTTTATATAAATTATATAGGTTTTATTAAAAATTTTATTTTTAAGTTATAAAACGTATTATTCTATTAAAAAAATACATATATATATTTATATATTAAACGGATAAGTATTTTCTTGCAGGTAATTAAAAGCTAAATAATATAACGCTTATACCTAGATAATAATAAAAAATTAAATATAAATATAATTAATAAATTTAAATAATTAAATGTATAAAATTAATAACTGCTAGTTTTTATATTTATTATTACAATAGAATTCTAAAAAAAACCTGTTTAATTTTAATAAAACTAAATACGGATAATTTCTAGATAAATAAAGATTTTAATATGTTTTTAAAATCTAAATATAAACGTTATTACGTATATATTTAAGGGGATTTAATAATTTATAATGAAACATATTATATTTACTAAACAGGCTTAAATCGCATTTAATTATAATAAATTATATAAATTTCGTAAAATTTATTTTCAAATTCTTTATAATAGGTATAAATATCAATAAATAACAATTATAAAAATAAATTAAAGATATTCGCCGCTTGAAATATTAAATAAGTAATACTTAATTATTAAAGGATTTTTAATTTTAAACTAGGTTTTTTAAGTATAAAAGGTTATTTATAAAAGTATATATTATAATTCAAAAGCAATTTAGCAATATAAAACCCGTTATCTAACTTTAAAGTTATTATTATATTATTTTCAGAAATTATAACAAACGCTTCAGGTACGGTAAAAAAGAAAAAAAGTATCGGAATAACAAATAAAAATAATAACGGTAATTTAAAAAAAATAATACGGGCTAAGAAATTAAATAACTTTAACGAAAAAAACTACCTAAAACTAAATCTTAAATTATATATATTAAGGTTTAAAATAAAGCTTTTAAGTTAATATACGAATTAAAGCTAACTTTAATTTAAATTATAAATAAAAGTTTTTACAAAATTAAATTTATCTTATTAATAAATAAAAAAATAAATAAATCTAAAAATTATAAAGATATAAAATAAAATATTCGTTATATTTATAAATAAAAATATATAGCTCATATACTAAAGAATATATATAATAATATTTTTAAGTATTTAAAAATAATACTTTAAATAATTTATTTATTATTTATAAATAAATTATATTAATCGATAAAGATTTGTTTTAAATAAAATATATTAAAAATTTAAAACAAAGATTATAATTTAAATTAGATTTAACGAAAATAAAACCTTTTACGTAAAATATTTAAGGTTGCCAGTTTTAATATAAAAGCTTACGGGTACCTAGTTTTATTAAATAAATAATTAAAAAAATATAAGTTTATATAAAATATAAATAAGTATAAAAAAAGTATTTATACGAAATAATTTAAAAAATAAAAATAAATAAATTATAATAAAACCGTAACAAATACCGTAAAAGTTATATATTAAATTAGTACGGGAAGATTCGGTCCTAATTAATACATAATTAAACAAAACATTACGAATAAACGTAAGGTTTAAAAGATAATAAAGGTAATACGAATTAGATTTTGTATTAAAAGCAGTTATAGAAAAACTGTTAGTAATAATAAGAGGTGAGTATTTATAAATTGCGCCTAACGAAAAAGGGCTTTTAAAAATATATAAAAGGTACTAACTACTATTTAATAAAGCTATATTTTTGGTACTATACCGTAAATTATTTTAGCATTAAAAAACCTTGTTAGATTTAGTTTTTTATTAAATTAATATATATTCCAGATCGATTTTATCCGTACGTATTTAACCGGTAAGGTTAAAGAAAATATATATAAAAAATAAATCCCGATATTTAAAAGTATATTGATTTTTTTTAAAAAGTTATTAAATTAATACTCTTTTTATACGGTTTATAATAAGGTCGAATTATTTAATAGGAAAAGGTTAAAAAAATATTTACGAACTTTAATTTTATTTATAAATTTTAAATAATAAGTTATTATCTTATCTATTAATAAAATTCTACTTTAAAAATTAATAAATAATAACTTAAAATATTATCAAAAAAATAATTACGAACGGGTTATTTAAAAATCGAAAAAATATAAGTTAATACCTACGTATATAAATTATTCGTTAATTATTTATTAACGATCTTAAATATAATTCATAATAAGATTTTAAAACGTTATATAAATTAATGAAATTATATAAAATATGAAATTACTTTACATTATTTACCAAAAATTATCTAAAATATATAATACGGCATAAAATTAAAATTAATAAAAAGGATATTAAAATGGGGCGGGATAAAGTTAATTCTGATCAGTACCAAAATAAAAAGAATATTACGAATAAGCCCAAGGTTTTCGAAAAAATTAAAATCAATATAATTAACCTAATATTAAAACCAATTTATCTGTTAATAATAAAAACTAATAAATCGTAATTTCCTTCCCGGGATTACGTCCGGGCAAAAAAAGTTCCTAAAAATACATAAAAGGTGATAATTAACTAATTAATAAACCTATATTTTTAGGCTTATACCTTATACCATTTTAACCTTTTTTTTTAAATAAAATCGTCCTTAATTTATTTTAAAAACTAAATAAAAACTTAACGCGATAATTCCGAACGTTTTAAAATAAATTTAATATATATAAACCTAACCGATTAATTACTTTAACTTTTACGCGGTTTATCTTTTAATATTTTTAATTTAGGATTTCGTTTTTTACGTTTCGTTAAATTTTCCCGTTATTTAATTTTTTTCCGTTTTTTTTAAGCCTTATTTTCCGATAATTTTTTAATAATTAATACCTCGTACTTAAACCAACTTAATTATCCTTAAAAGAAATAAGGTTCGGGTTTCCGTTTTACGTTTTCGAAAATATCTTTTACTTATTTATACGAAGTAACATATTAATTACGAATTATAGCTTCTGCGCATTAATTACTTAAAGCCGGTCGAGTTATATATTTCGTATTAAGGGCTAGCTTTTTAAATATGGAATTAAGTTAAATAATTTTAAAAGCCGATAAATTAGTTAAAATAAATAAGGAAGTGGGTATGGTTATATTAATAGGCTTTATAATTCGTCGTCGAGGTTAATGAATTAAGGGATTAAATAAAGGCTTAAATATTTCGCGTATTTTACGGAATAATTTTTAAACTTTATTAATAAATCGAAAGCGTATAAGTTTAAGTTCGATAATAAAAAGCTTTTCCGAAAATTAATCGGTATCGGGCTTATTATCTTAAATTTCGGTTAATAAGGATAAAGGTTTTCCGGGTTAATTTTTTATGTTCCTTTTAACGTCGAATTCTGTTAGTTTTAGGCCGAGGTATTTTTTAATTATATTAATTATTTCGGTTTTTATTTAACTTTTACCTTATTTTATCACTTTAATTATTAAATAATTTCCTTATTATGTAAAGTTGTGGGTAATAATATAAAGTGCATAATTAATTTATAAGCTATAAATATAGGAACGGATTGAGGTAAATATTATAACAATCGTAATACGGATAAAAAAAAGGTTATCGAAATTTAATTTATTCCATATTTTCCGGTATTATCGGAATAATTATTAAAAGCGTTTAAGATTTAGGTAAATATTAAATGTTAAAAGTAAACGTTTTAATCGGACGTATAATATGTTAATTTAATGGCTTATAAGAAATTCGTTAATACGTAATTTTATATAAATAACTAATTAAATTTATTTCGGGTTTTTCGTTTTAATTTATTTTTTAAATAAATTAAGAATTAATTCTAGCTTATTATTATTAATTATCTATCCGGTTTTTGGAATAATAATTATATAATTCGGGGATATTTTATAAGCAATTATTTAAGTTAGGATAATAATATATTTAAAGCGAAAAAAAGTATTATTTATTATAATTATAAGCGTACGCTATAACGGCGCAATTATTATATTATTTTAATCCTTTATTAACCAAAATAGGGGTAAGGTAATTTTTTTCATAAACGTTAATTACGTTTATCGTAAGGAATAATGGAAATAACCCGATTATAGCGGTACTTAGGAATAATTAACTTAATAAGATAGGAAATAATAATATTATTATATATTTTTCGAAACAAACGTATTATGTTATCTTTTCTTTATATAGGTATATTAGCTAATTAAGTAAGTTTTCCAGAGTTCGAAATATTTAATTGTTTAAAACCTTTTTTTTTATACGCGATACGCTTTTTAAACGATAATATAATAACGATTTATAAATTAATTAAAAGGAACGGGTAAAATAGGGACGGTATTTAATAACTTAAGGTTATTAATAACGGATAAGAAATAAATCGTGGTATGTAAGTATATGTATATATATTAAAGTATCTTGGTATAAATATAAACGTTTTAATATTAAGGTTGGGAATTATATAAAAGTAGGAATACGTTAGGAAATAATAACGAATTATGCAAGTAATTAATTAAATACTTCCAGAATTAATATATTAATTTTTTGTTCAAAAACCCTATATACCGAAAAAATCCCTAAAAATTTTATCCGATATTAAGTAAAGGAAGGAAGAAAGTAGTTACTATAACGTTTTTTAATTAATTACGTACCTTTTAATTTTTGCACCCGTATTTTTTTTATAACCTTTTTTTTCCATAATTATTTTAACCTTTTTTTCCAGATTATACCATTTTTTAGGCTTTTTATATACCTAAATATATTCCTAATTATCCTTATTTTATTAATTAGTATAATTATAAGTTCTCGTTAGCCGTTAAATTTACGTAATTTTTAAAGTTTTCGTAATAATATAAACCCAGATAAATTAATTAACTGTTTAAAAAAATTATTTTTTAAATTATATCTTAATTTTAATAATCTCTTTCCGGCTGGTAATAATACCGTGCCGATCGGTTAAAAGGTGGCGTAAAATATATAAAGTCTGGACCTTATTTCTGTCCGACGTTAAGTATTGCTGGTAAATTTTAACATTTTAATATTTGTTTCAGTTATATTACGGCATACTAATTAAGTTTTGGGTATTAATCGTCGTTTTAAACTTTTTATTAATCTTAATGATATCCGCAAATTTAATAACCTTATATACCGTTAATAATTTATTTATAACCTTACGTCTTTTTTTTAATACCGGTTCCGTAATATTAAATACGATTAATATTATATACCGCCTTATACTTTAATAATAAATAATCCGTAATTTTTTAAACCTTATTTCCTTTTTTTTTAAAAAAGGGTATATTAAACGATTAAGATAAGTCCTAATCTTAAACCTAACTTAATCCTTAATATTATCGAATAATTATCTGGTAATCGTTAATTAATATCCATAATGCCTACTTTTTTAAAAATATTTCCGTTTCGTAATATTACGGCAGAATTTTTTTCGACGGCTTTAATTATCTAAACGGTTAACCGTATTATTAATTATATCCTAAAGCTTTATATTAACATTAAAATATCGCATACTTTTCGCATTATTTTTAATTATTAACGGAACGTAATAAAATTTAAAATAATTATAATAATATAAAACTTATACCTTTTAATTATATCGAAATATATACCTTTATTACCTTTATTACATAGTTTATATTAATCGTTACCAGATACTTAAAGTTATGTTTATCTTTATCGTCGGAGGTCCAGTTAAAGGTTGGTATATATGCTGGCAAATTAAAGGCGAAAATTTCTGGGTTACCATAAATGTTTAATCCGATATAATTAGGTTCCTTTAAATTGAAAATAAACGATTATATTTAGTTTTTATCGAAATTTTTCGTAACGGTTTTATTAATTTATTTATAACGTTATTTATTAAAAATTTTCGATATGTTACCGGTTTGTTTATTTAAGTATTTGGTATCTTTAACCTTATGCCTTATAAGTTTTACGAACGGCGACATAAAATATTAAAAAATTTTAATTAATGCGGTATGTTTCCTTTTTTCGGGTGCTGGTTAATTCCGGGCTTTTATAAAAGGTTTTATAAAAATTGTACTAAGTTTATTAAGGGCTATAAATATACCTTTTACGACGATTAATTTAAGGTATTTAAAGTTAGTTATTTTCGGTCCTTATAAATTAAGGAAGATATTCGTAATAATATTTGTTTAATAATTCGGAAATTTATAAAATAATGGCTTCGGAAAAAGGTTAAAAAATATATTTCGGATTTTTAATATCGAACGTTTATTATTCGATAGATTAATTATAAATAAAGGAGATAATTATTATATATAGTAATAATTAGCATAATTCCAAAAGGTTTAAGAAAAACCTTTTTATATTTTAATTTTTTTTAATTAATTTAATTCATTTCTTTCGCTTATTAAATCGATTTATTTTAGCTATATTATTATTGTTTACAATTACGTAATCTTTAAGTCGGCTATTAAGTATATATACCTTAATATTTACCTTTATAGGTTTTAAGGTTTTAAGTTACTAATTGTTTGGTAATTTGTTAATTATAACGGTTAAAATATCTAATATTATATTCTTAAGCTAATTAATAAATAGCTTTATCCAGTTATTTTTTTGCAAATTAACCGGTTCTTAATATCATTTTTCGTTTTTTAAAAATTATTTTAATTTATTAATAAAAAAAATATTTTATAATTTCGTTTTATTAACTTTTTTTAAATAATAAATATTTCGATTAATAATATTATTAATTAAATACGGCTTAATTTAACGGTATTTTAGTTTTATATCTTTAAATATATTTATATATTTAAACGTATTATATAATAATATTAAATCGTTTATTTTTAAAGCTTTATTTTTTATTTTATTTTTATTTTTTTAATTTGCAAGTTTAATAACCTTATGACGCTAATTCAGAATAACCTTAATAACCTTAATTACGTTTTTAATTTTTCTTTTTAAAAGCCGAATCCGTTATACGATTAAATTTTTTTTCGAAGTATTAAGGTTTTAATTTATGATACGTTATATCGGCAAAATTATTTCGTTCGCTAAAAGCGCTTTTTATCCGTATAATAATTTATAAAGGTTAAGGCCGTAACTTTTTATAATAATATTATCGGCGAAAACTATTTTAAGTAAAAACTTTACTTATTTTTTATTAGTTTTATTTATCGTTTTTATTAAATTTTTAACGATCGGAACGTATTTTTTTTCGATTAAATTTTGCCGTTAAGTAACGTATACGGTTTTATCTTTTCGTTAAATTCCGAATATATTATAAACCTTAATTATTTCGCCTTTGTTTTCGGAATCTTTATTAATCTTGATTTTAATCGGAATACCGTACCGGTAAAAGATATACTTATTTAAAAATTTGTTAATTATTATTAACGTAATTAAACGTAAGGCTTTTATTTCCAAATAATCGGATAATTTGTACCTAATTTTAACCGTAATTTTATAACCGTTATCCGTAAGTATAAATTATATATCGATTATTTAAATAATAATTATATTAATAAGTTGCGAAAATCTATAGGTTTTTTTAAAGCGTTAATCGGTTATTTTTTAATACCTGGTATACGTAAGCATTACTTTCCGGATATGGCCAAATATTCCGTATTAATAATATAAAGTTATTATGCAACGATAAGTTAAGTTTCGTCCTTTATGGCCGTAATTTTCGTAATATTACCTAATTACCGTAAAATATTTTTGTTCGAAATTAATAATTTTACGGTTACCGTATCGTTTATTTACTTTGTACCAAAAAATTCCGTTTTAAATTAAATACTTTAAAACTTTTATTTTAAAAATATTTTTTTTTAAAAAAATTTTACGAAAACGATTAAGAATTTTTAATATCGTTAAAAATTTCGCGTATTTTTACGACTTTTTAAACCAGTTTTTAATAAAAAGTTTTTACTTTATTTCGAAAAATATTAATAACGTTCCGGTTAGGATAAAATTAAACCAAATAACGTTTAATTATATATTAATAAAGTCGTCGACTTTTCCCTTTTATTAATCGTTTAGCGCGTTAAAAATACCAGGTAATTTTCGGGATAGATTATTTATAATTAAGTTTTTTTTGCCGGAGATATATTTAATTTTAAAATTAAACATTTTTATTTAAGTAATTTAACGAATAACCGTAATATTAAGCAAAAAGCTTAAAGAATTATTAATTTAATTAATTAATATGTTAATATTAATTTTTAATAAAAATCGGATATTATAAATATGGTTCCGGAACCTTTTTAAAATTTTAAAAATAATTCGATATTTTAATTTGCTAATATTATAATTTAACTTAACGCCCTTTTAAATACCGTTTTTATAACGCGCGGGTTATTCGACTTTATTAATTAATTAATTAAAAATACCTTTATAACCGACCTTATTTACGTTAATTTTTATAATAATTTTTTTTTATCGGAATTATAATCCAAAATAATTAAGGTCGGGATTATCGTAAACTTTTTTTTTAAAATTTTTATCGCCAGATTTTAATTAAGCCTTTAAATAAAAAATTTATTTTTCCGGAGCAAATTCGTAAAAAACTTAATTTTTAAAGTATAATACGTAATAAAAATTCGGTAATAAACGGTAATATTTAAAAAAACCTTAATTTTTAAAACGTTCTTATATAACTTAATTTTTAAAATCTTAATTACTTTAATAATATCGGGTCGGGAATTAATCGATCCGTAAAAAAATCCGATTATAATAATAATTCTTTAATATTATTAAAATTTTTTTATATTAATCGTAATATCGGTAAGTTTATAATTAAAAAAAGTTTTATTTATATTAACGATATACTTATAAACGAACTTCCGGATTTTTAAAAAAATTTCTTCGTTATTATATTTAATTTTCGGGCCTTTAATACCGATATTATTAACGAATACATAAGTTATATCGGATATTAAATCGTTTAAATCCTTTTTATTATATAACAAAAGTAAATTATAAAGTTGGTAACTTTTTAAAGTAAAGTAATTATTCTTAAAAACCTTAACGGTTTTAAAAAAGTTATATAATCTCTGCTAATTAAAACCAAAATAACTTAATCGTAACCGGAAAAAGAATTTACTAAAATTACCAAAAAATATATTGCAAAATCCGCAAAAAATTCGTCGTAATTATCTGGCATAAACATATTTCGTAAGGTAATTATATTTAGCTTCGTTACGGAATTAATTACTTACAAGCCGTTATGCTTTTTTTCCATAAAAAATTAGGTATTTTTATATACCGCATAAAATTATTTAAGTACGTTTTGTTAAATTCGGATTCGTAATACGTCGATTAGTTTATTTTTTATGCTAACTAATATAACTATACCCCTAGTTTATTATGCTTTATAAAAAATCGTGCGAATTTCGTAATTTAATATAACATATTATTTAATTTTACCGTAATTTTTTTAATCTTAGGTTAAAATAACCTTTTTTCGTATAATATTTCCTTAAAAAAAGCTTTCTTTATACGGGTAAATTTATTACCTAATTAATTAAAAATATCCTTAATTTTTTTTAATAAATTAAATATCTTACGGCATATTAGCAAATTTAAAAAATAAGGTAATTAACGGAATATTTAGTTTAATTTTTTTTCCGGATTAATTAATAACTTATCGTACTTTTGCGAGTTTTTTAACTTTTTAATCGGGATTTTTAAATAATATTAATTTATTAGGCGGTATATTATTAATAAAAATTACTTTTTTTTACTTCGGTTTATATATAATATTAATTTATACCGATCGGTTATTATTAATTTTAATACGTATTTTATTTTATAAAATTCCGTATAAAACGTATATAAATTCCTTATCGTTAAATTAACTTAAAATAGTATTTCCGGGTTTTAGTTAATTGTTTATAATTTTTTAAATAATTACCGGGTTTTAATTAACATAACTATTATTAATCGAAACGATATAAGGGTTTATAAAGCGCTTATTTACCTTTTCGCTTTTAAGCTTATTTTCGTTAATAAAGCGGTTTACGGGTTTACCGGCTGCTTTTTTTTGGCTTTTTATCGGTACGGATATTATAAATAATTTTTTTAATTAAGATTAACGGAATAATAATTTTTATCGAACCGAACTTTAGGGTTCTTTTTATTACTTTAAAATTTATATTAAGTATTATCTTTAATTTAGCTATAAAGTTAAATTTAAGGATTAATAATTACGTAACGTAATAATTATCGATAACAAATAAAGGAATAATAATTAATCGGCTAATTAAATAAATAAAAACCTTAATTATATTTTCGAACGGGGTCCTTTTTTGAGAATTAAAGCCCATAAATAATATGTGGGTTTATCGTATAGCTAATCCGTATCGCTTAACGTACGATGCGATAATAATGCTTAATTCGGTTTTAATATCGATAACTTTATTAATTAAATCTTTATTACTTTTATGGCTTATTCGGATTATTAGTTTAAATAACGGGGTAATATATTCGGCTGTATTATATTACTGGACCGACCCAATACTAGTTTCTTTCTAGCTTTTTATTTTATAACCGATATTTATAATAAAAATCCTAACAGGTTTTTTCGGGTCTGGGGCTTTTAACCCTCGTATTTCGGCTTCGATTATCTTAATTATCTTTTAATTTTTACGATTAAGTATTCTTTTAATTTTAATACCCATAAAATTCTTAAAAACTTTTCCGAAATTTAAATAAATTTCGATTAATTCGGATTAAATAATTTCGAATTTCTTTTTTTGGCGTTTTTTCGGATATTTTTTTCCTAAAATTTTATTACATACTTATTAATTAAGCCTTTATAAATAGGGATATTATTAATTTAAGTAATATCGTTTAATTTAAGGGTATTAATAAACGTTTAAAAGGTATTATTTATTTAAATACTAACTTTCATATTATAAAAGAAAAATCCATTATATATTATATTATCTTCGTTAATTTCGTATTCGGTTTTATTTCTTTTTACGCCTCCAGTATTTTTTTTTTCCTTTCTGGAACGCTTGGCCATTATAATATTAATAAATACGGTCGGTTAATTAAAATTGTTAATTTTTAAAATTCGAACTTTTTCTAAATATCGGGTACCTTTATTTTTAATAAAATCGTTTCATAACCAGTTACGTAAAGGTACCTTTTTATAAAACAACTTTCCGTTTTAATCGACGAAATGTATTATATTAATTTCGGTTATTTTAAGCTAATTAATATCGATTTTTTATCGATTTAATTTTAAGATCGTAATATACCTCGAAGGTTTAACTGGACCATTAATATCTGGATCGGGGCCAATCGGTAAACTATCCGCGCCTCGGAAAATATCGTCTTACCGATTATAATACCGTATCTTTTCCTTATATCGAATAAAAAAGGTTAACGAATTATAAATTTATTTTAAAATCGTTTTCCAAATCGGAATTTATTACTTAATCGTTTAACTTTTTAAGATTTAAGGAAATTAAATTATACCTAATATTATTTTGTTTTTAAAAGTTTTAAAAAAAATAATGTATCTATCGTTAATAAATAAGATTAATCCTATAATTTTTATGTTAATAAATAAATGGCATTTTTGCATATTATGTTTTAATTTTTAATAATATTAATAAGTACCTTAATTAAAGTTGTTATAATGTTTATTTTAGCTTTAATAATTATTTCGGTACCCTTTTCGGCCTCGGTATCTATTTTATTTACGGTAGGAATTTTATCGATTATATTTATCCGGCTAAAAATTAATCGTATTAATCGATAGATTTCTATTATATATCTGGGCCTAAGGTACCTTTTATCTTAACGGAACGTAATATTGTAAAATTTTAATAACTTTTCGGTTCCGTATCTTTTTTTTAAACATTTCGAGATTTTAAATTTATTGTATTTATATAATCTTTAAATCTTAAGAAATATTAGTAATTTTAATTACCTAATCGGTTTAACTAGGTGCCGTTTATTATAAAATCGGGCTTTTTTATCGAGATTATCTGGTTTACGGGGTCGAATAAAACCGGTTCTTATTTTTTCGGCTAAAATTAAAGCGGATATTTATTTGGGATCGTTTACGGCTTTTATATCTAAAAAGTCCAGTTTTATTAACAGCCCAGTTTTTAATTAATAACCATATATTATCGTAATTTATCGCGTATAAATCCTTAAATTTTATTTCCGAATTATTAAGAACTTTTTCGAAATATTTAACGGATATACCTTTTATTAAGCTTTCGGTATACTCGTTCTTATAAACTATTTTTTTTAACTTAAATTCTTTAATAATATCCCGTACCTTAATAACGTATTTTAGATAATAATCGTATACTTAATTAAACTTTTTACGTTAAATTTGCTTCGTTAAAATTTTTAATCGATCCTTTGCCGTCCGAATTTGCTTAAGGTTTTGTAGCTTAAAAATCTTTAAGATGGTTTAAATAACCTTATTCCAGTCGGTAATTTTATTAAGAATAGCTTTAATTTGGTCCTTTATGGCAGGGCTATCGGTTTAATAAGGTACCTTATTAATTATCTTAGTTTTAAAAAGCTTATACTTTTTAAATAATCTAGTAATTCCCTTAAACCAATCTATAACTCCGGTACCTAAAAAACGAAAATTAAAAAAAGCGGAGAAATCCGGAAAAATTATAAAAAACGAAAATTTATTTATGATATCCGTAAGAAAACCGAGTTTTTGTTAATTAGTCGTATCGAAAGGCGAAACGTTTGGTATAAGTACCGTAAGGCTTATAAAAAACTTTAACGACCTTTAGGTTAATATAAGGTTTCGTCCTTTAATTACGTTAATTACGATATCAAGTTTTACTTAAATATTTATATCTTTAGCTGGCTTTAAGAATCCGGTTTGATTATTATTATTTTAAGGTTTAATATTATTAAGCTTATTATCGTAAAAATTATTTAATAATTGGTATTAAGTAATCGTTTTTAAAAAAAGTTCGAAATATTAAGGAAATATGGTATTAGTAATAATTTATATTATAAATTTTAAAGTTAAGTAATAATTTCGGAAAATTTCGATAAATTTTTAGCAAATTTATTAATACTTATCCCAAATTAATTAATACCACCGGTCCTTAAGTTACTTAAATTTCGAAATATTACCCCAAATAAAATATATTTAGGTGTAAGGTAAATAATTATCCGCGATAATAATTTTCGGTATATTTCCTTTTGTTTTCGAATTTAAAAAATAAATAACCTTTTCTTTTTATTATCCGTTTAAATAGTTTTATCTTAATCGTTATTATACCGCTAGTTATTTAATTACATTTTTTTAACTTATTAATTAATATTTTTATTATTAATTTAAGCGCCATAATATTTAAACTTAATAAAAAAAGCAAATTTTGAATAATACCGCTTAATAATAATTAAATAGGATACCGCTAATTAATATTAGGAAAGTCCAAAATATATTTTATAACGTTTCGTACTTAGTTTTTTTATTACGTTAAAGAACGTTATTCCTTTTCCGATACTTTCCTTTTATATGTAAAATAGGTAATTTTATAACCTTATTCCTTTTTCTGTTCGTATTCGTTATCTTATCTATATCGTTAATTTTATCGTTACTTTACTTATTTTAATTAATCCAAATTTTAATAATTAAGTCGTTAACGACGTAATCTTAATTTTTTTAATCCGTATTAATTAAATTTTATAATTTAATTTGTTACGTAATTATTTTTATTAATACGTATAATGATCCGAATTACGTAATCGGTCCAAAACTTAAATAATTAATCCATATTCCGAAACCCGTCGCCTTTATGTGTTCGTATTTTTTCGCCGTCGTTTAAGTTAAGTTATTTTTATATAAGGCCTTAATTTAATAGCTTTTTTTTATTAATCGTTTAAAAGATCGCGTTATTATCGTAATTACGGCCGTTAATTATATATCGTTTAAATTATCGTAACCGTAACTATAATTATAATCGCAATTGCGTATAATTGTTATCGTATGCTTTTAATTAAAACCTTATTTATTCCGCTTTATAATTAAAAGATTAAAAGATACCTTAATAATTAATTAAAATCAGTTTCCTTTTTTTGGTAGCTAGATAAAATAAAGCGGGATAAAGTTAATCCTAATTAGTACGAAAACAAAAAGAATATTACGAATAAGCCTAAGGTTCTCGAAAAAATTAAAGTTAATATAATTAACCTGGTATTAAAACCAGTTTGTCTGATGATAATAAGAATTGATAAGTCGTAATTTCTTTCCCGAAGTTACGCCCGGGCGAAAAGAGCTCCTAGAAATACATAAAAGGTGCTAACTAACTGATTAGTAAACCCACATTCTTGGCCCTGCACCCTGCACCATTTTAATATAGCTAAAAAAATATTTTTATTTAAAAAGTTTAACTTTTGATATCATATTACTAAACTAAATATAACGTTTATAACCTAAATTTAAGTTAGGTTAACAAGTAGCCCGTCATTTAAAATTTAGTAATATAGTAAAGGATTATTATAATATTTAAACGCTAGGCTAACTTTATGTTTCTCGGTACCGGAAAATAAAACGAGATTCTCCTTACCTAAATATAATGATCTGGAATTATTCGGAAGAATAAATATAAGTTTTGTAAATAATAATAGATTATTAAAATTAGTAATACAAGGTTGATCTAGGTTCAAGCCTTATTTTCAAGGCTAAGCCAAATCGAAAGGAAATCGTAATACATAAAGTAAAGACGATAGATAATATACCCAATATCTTCGAATACGACGATTAGTTAATATTTTTCACTAATAATGAAATTAATAATAAGGCCTATATTTCTTTTCAAAAACCTTTATTGTTTAAATTTTAAAAATATAAAGCGTTATAATGAATTATATTACGGAAGTAAAACAGGTAAATATAAGAATGGTTATAATTAAGTTAATAAGAATAAAAAACCTGTTAATGAAATTATAGTTTATATCTAAAAAGATTAGAATAAAAAATAATACGAATATATTTAAATACTTAAAAAAACCTGAATATTATAAAGAATATTATATTAAAGTTAAGTATTATTACGTACGTTAAATGGTATAAAAAATATTAATTGTAAATACGTAAAAACTTCAAGAAATTATAAAGAGTTTTACATAATCATTTATTAAACCGGATATTCAACCTTATAAATGGAATTTAAATATAAGAAAATGAAAAATAAGTAGACAAATATACAAAGTTTGGTTAAATTAATTAAGAAATAAAAGCTTCCCCACGATTTTTTTGAACAATCTTTTTGTTATTAATAATAAAAATTATTTAATTCTTTTATAATTACATGAAGGTATCTATATACTTATTATTTCCAAATCTTTAATTTCCCGTAAATATTTTTAAAAACTATATTTCTTTTTAAAATTCGGATTAAATTATGGTTTAATAACTCGGTAGCAATTAAATCTGATATATTAGTTATAATAAAAAAATATATAACTATATCAGTTAAATTAAGGTTTTTATTTTATAACCGGTTAAAAATAATCGATTTTAAATAATAACAACTTTTGTTTATTAATTTACTAATAAATAATAAAGAGTTTATTTATAATTAATCAGCTTATAACGTACACACGTTATAAACATTAACAATTTTTATATTAAATTAATGTTATAAAAGGTGAGCCTGGAACGTTTTTAAAAAGGTGGCCCGTATAGCCCGGAGTAACGTAATAATTTAATAAAATAAAAAGGCCAGGTAATTAATGTTACGGCCATCATTAATATAACATGATGGCTACTTTATTAGTGCTATGAACAAAGATTCTAAGCTGAAGAAAAGAAGGAAAGAAACGTAAAGCCGTAAAGTACGTAAATATCTATAAATATCCCCACTCTTTATATGGCAGGTGGCTAGTTTATATGGCAGCTGTCAGCTTCATATAACGGTTGCCAGCCTTACGGTTTAATCCTGGGAACTGCCGTTATATTCCCCCTTTTTAAAAACTTATATACAATTACAAAAAGTATGCAAATCTTTCTTAGTTATAACTACCGTTTTTTTATTAATCCGGTTTTTATTCCTGCGGCCTTATTATATCAGGATAGTTTTCGTTAGTTTCGTCGGCAACCGTTACGCGTATGTATTATTATAAGGAGACCGATAATTTAGATACTTTAAAATATTCCGTATAAAACCGTTTTATTACGATCGGAACATTTTTAAAATTAATTACGGAATATTAAATTTCGTTAGGATCGTAACTTTTTTATTTAACTTAATAATATAATTTCATATAATATCCGTTAAATTTTAATTAATCGATTTTCTTTGCGAATTTTAATTTACGGTTAATTTCGTTATATAACGGTAACATTTAAATTTATTAAATTAACGGATTATTATTAATTTTACGTAACCGATTAATATAAAATATATTTATTATTTTATAATTTAATAATAAATGGAAAACGAAATTATATCCGGATTTTTTTAAAATCCCTAAAAACTTTATTTGTTATATGTTTAAATAAAATATCGGTATTTAGGTTACGAAATTTCTTTATGGAAAAAACTTTGATCGTTAACTTTAAAATCAAGTAAATAAACTTTTTTATTTATTTATACCTTTTAACTTTTTACGTTTTCAACGCGCTTTTTTTCGTAAACGTATAAAAGTTGTTAATTCGTTTAATAATTATAAATATCTGTTAAATTAATTCGGTTTTTATTTTTATTATATTTAAAATTAACAAAAATAAAATGCGGATATTTTTACTTAATATAACCTTTAACGAAATTATATTAATCTATATATGTTATAATAAAGTATACGCGAAATATAATGCCGGTATATATATATTTTTATTGTTTTAATACTTATTAATATAAAAGCTTAAACGTTATGTTAATTTTTAATTCGTAAATTTAATGGTTCTTTAAATTTACGGATATAAAACGTTCTTATAAGGATATTTTATATCGGTAAATTCGTTTAATTTAATTAAAAATTAAAAATTAAATTATTTTACGTTATCGTTAATTTAAATAACGGATATTTTAAGGAAACGATATAAATATCGTAATATTAATTTTTTTATTTAATAAGATTATTATAATTTTGTTAAATTTAGCGATAAACGTTTATATATAATTATAACCGTCACGGTTTTTCGGTATATTCTTTCCGTCGTTAACGATGTAAATCTAAATATTATTCGGAATAGGACAAAGATAAAGAAATTCCGGAATTTCTTTTCGAAACGTTTTATTTCAACGGTAATTATAATAATTCCGGATATATTGTCGGATACTTTATTTAACCCGGAATTAAATATAGTTCCGTATTAATATTTTGATTATTTTATTTTAATTATAGTACGTAAATAAATACGAACGTTAGGTATTTTGTTTGATATTATTAATTTGTTATCTTTTTTACCTAAATTTTAGGATTCGTTTTCGTAATAAATAAAGTTAATTAAGTTAATATTTTACGGTATATTTTCGATTCGTATTTTAATTAAGATTTCGTTAATGGTAACGATAAAAAAATCTAACCATTGTGATCAAACTAGGGCTTAGATCCTTTTTTGGGGGGGTTTTAACGGTACGTAAATTAATCGTTTTTCGTAATACGATGTTTACGGTAATATTTTTTTGCCAGGTTAATATTAAAAGGTAATGTTAAAGTTAAGAAAAAAGTCAGCTTATTAAATTTAATACGTAAAAAAAATGCATTTATTCGTAAAATTTAATAAAATTTAATAATCGGTTATAATAAAAAACTTTTATCCTTAAATTCTAAGGTAATAATATTTAAAAGGTTAAATTATAACGAATAATTTTCGGTTTTAAATAAGATAAACCGTTTTTATTAAAGTTATAATTTTCGAAAAATCTTTTACGCGTTTTTATTTTTTATCATTTTATTATTATTAAATAATATCTTTAAATCCGTTATAAAATTCGTTTATTTTTATTTTGGTCGGTTAATTAGATCGAAAAGAAAAGAATTAAAATTTTATAAACGAACTATTTTATTTTTTCGAAGGTTCGTTTTTATTTAAATGTTATTACGAAAGCAGTATTTCTTTTAATAAACAGTTTAATAATTCGGTTATATTATTTTTATAATAATAATATCATCGTATATAATTATAAAACTTTATAAGTAAACGGATTACGGTACGGTTATTAAAGTTGTCGAACTTTTATTTTTAAATTATTTTAAATTTTATTAAATGGATAACAATATGTATATTCATTTTTATAATCATATCGAATAACCGTGAAGACCATTGATCAGTCATCGTGTTCGAAGATACTGGCTATAGTATCTATCGTATGGATTATATGTGTAATGATTTTCTATGTATTTGGCTCAGCCTGGAAAATAAGGCTTGAAGTTATATCGACCTTGCATAATCATACCGAAATAATTTAATTTATTAACGTTAAACCGGGATTCTTTTAATATTTCCTTAAAAGTTAGTTTTATATAACAGGTAAAAATATTTTTAAAATATTTTCAATATTTTTAAGGCCCGAATAAATTAATATATCGTTAATATAAACGTTTATGTAATAACCGAAAAGTTTATATAATTTGGTATTAATCAATAATTAGTATTAAATAAAATTTAGTTTAAATTTAAATTTTAATATTTTTATTAAAACGTTTTTTAACGGATTTTAAGTACAATTAAATATTCCGATTTAATAAAGATACGAAATTTATAAAACCTTTAAATAATATTAATTTTAATAAAATGCTTATCATTTCGATAATTAAATATAACACCGCTAAAAAGTTTTAAAATAAAGTAATTTTTTAAATATTAATTTTTTTAATGATAGTCGATATAAAACCGGCATTCTAACGAATAAAGTTTTAAGGTAAATAAAATTTAAACAGCGTTTTTCATACTCATAATTTAATAAAGCTTGTTTTTAATAGTTTATTTATTGTTTTTTTTTAAAGAAAGTATTAAATAAGTATCCGATAAATTAAAAGTTTAAAGGCGGATATCCGCCGGTCGAATTCCAAAATTACGTTATGGCCGGATCGGAATTCCGGAAAAATATTAGCTTTTTTTTCGAAAAAACCCTTTTAAAGTAAACGAAAGATTTTAATAAAAGTTTCCGGATTCGTTTTACATATTCCGGATTTTTACTTTCGGGAAAAATGATATTTTGGCCGTTATAAAATTTTTATTTTTATAAAGCAGTTAACGTTGCGACGTTCGATTTTTTATTTTTAAAGAAAATAATTTTTAAGGTAACGGAAATTTGCTCTATTATTCCGTACGGAAGTCGGTTTTTAATTTTTTCGTTAACGAAACGATAATTGCGTTACTTTTAATAATTTATATAACTAAAATAATCCGTTTAATAATATATACGGCCGGTATAGTTTTTTAAATATATCCGCTAAAATCATAGGTATAAATATTAAAATAAAACTATTCTCGGATTCTTCTTATCAATATGGGAAAATTTAATATTATTTATCGGCTGTTTTTATAATACGGTTACGGTAATTAACATTTTTTTCAATTTTAAGGTTAACGTATCCGTTTAATAAATATCGGGTAAAATGCTCGATCACGTGTAAAAACTTAAATAAACCTAAAAGATTATTAAATTAAATAATATTTTAATTTTTTATAATTTAATAATAAGTAATAGTTTTTTATTTATTTAAAACAGATAAAAATATCATATCCGGTATTTATAATTAAACAAATTAATGGAAAAAATATCGTTTATTAATTTTAAATATTATAATTATTTAAATTTCTATTTAATGAATAAATTATTTCCTGTAATCTTATAACTAAATTAATCTGTTTAACCCGATAATAAGAGCTCATAATATTTTTAATTTATTTAATAAAAAAAATGTTAACGAAAAATTGGATTTATATTCCGGTATTATATAAAGCAATAATTTATACGTTTATTATATTCATTTAAATCTACGTAATTCTAATAAAGTTTTATGTTTTTAAACATTATTTCTTTCCGTTATTATCAATATAAAAAGGATTATTAAAAGGTTTTCCGGCGGTTTTATTTTTTCCGATTTGTTAAAATTTAACAAACTTTTTAATTTTTTTATTACAATAACCGTTTTTTATTAAGATAATTATTAAGTTTATATTCCGTTTTATTATAATTAAATTTTAAACCGGCTTTTTAATAAGCTTTTTTTCGATTTCAGATAAAGGCTGACCTGTATTATCCGAAATTCTCGATTTACCGAAATTATTATTTAATCGAATTTTTTTATTTTATTTTTCGGTTTATTATTATTAAAGTTATATAATTAAGGCTTACGTTTTTATTAACGTTTTAAATAAACGAATTAGTTATTACAAGCGGTTATAACGATACGGCTATAAAACCCTTTATAAATAATGTTAAAATTACGGTTATTTTTAAAAAAATATAATTCGAATTTTAAAAAACTATATCTTTATAAAACTTATTTTTATTTATTTTCAGCCATTTTAACGTTTTTGTAAAGATATGCGAAGGTTATCTGACTGTTATTGGTATCGTGATATGTGTATTACTAATTTGTATCAGAAAGAATTAAATTAATCCCTGTTATATATTTAAAAGTACTACCTATAGGTGGGGCGCGTATGGCCCTACTGCGACGCGTTAGGGTTAGCTTCGTACGGGCTAACTAACCAGGTGTATGATAACGTATTATACGTTAATACGTGCTTTTGCGTTATACGTATATCCTAAAACTTTAAGAAAACCTTTTACCTGATACGTTATAGGGGTCGGACTTTAACCTTTACGTAAAAAGGGTGATAAAAATTGATAAAAAACGTAAGGAAATTAATAAAAAATAATTTGCTATATAACCTAGGATTAAACCTTTATTTTCCGTATTAATGATGGTAATACTTTAGCCGTTATATTAAATAACCGGCCTTTTTATAATATTATATTGTTACGACTGCTCCGGGCAACTAGTTTTACTTTTTCCGAAACGTTCCGTAACTACCTAGCCGTTAGTATGTGAAAACGGTTATATTATGCCAATTCGTTATTTTGGAGGTTTTATAATTGCAAATAAATAGTTCATTCTTTACCAGTAAATTAATAAATAATTAAGGTTATTACTTTTTAGATTTTTTTACCTTTTGGCAGCTAAAAGGTAAAGGTTTTAATCCGGCGGGTTCGGGGACGTTTAGTAATGGTAAGTTATATATTATGGTTAATTATTACCGGGTTATCGAGCACGAATTGATACGTAAGGGTCGAGGAAGTTAAATATATATAGGTGATTTTATGAGAGGCTAAAGTTTTGAGGTTAATAAATAAGCGGATATTTTCGGGTAATAGTAAGAAAAATACCGCGGTCGTTATTTTCGGACAAGGAACAGGTTTTAAAAAGGAAACGTTTTTTTTTCCGTATAAAGGAAGTTTAGCGGGATTATTTTTTTGCTGCTTAAAGCAACCTTTTTGCATATATTTTTAAAAATTTTTAAAATTTAAGGTATTAATAAACTTTTCGTATGCTATTTTATTTACCGGTTTGGCAAATCCGTTAGTAAGGCTTTTCGCGCTTATAATATATTCGGCTTTTATTCGGCCTTTTTGGAGTTTTTGGCGGCTTTGATAGTATTTAACGTTTATATAACGCTTTTTCTGTAATATGGGGTTTTTTTAACTTATTTCTTTCGTACCGTTATTATTTTCGAAAACGGTAATAATATTTTCGAATATAAGTCCGAACCTTTCGAGAAAAATTCGTACGTTTATTATTTCGATAACTGCTATATTTAATATTACGTATTTAACTTCTAAGGTATATTTCGTAATAATTCATTATCGCTTTAACGTTTGCGTAACCGGGGTTTCCGTTATAAATAAAACGTAACTAGTAATTAATTTAGTTACATTAAGGTTATTTGCAAAGTTTACGTTAATTGTTATAAATAATTTTAATTTATTATATGCATAATAAGGGTATATTTTATTTAACTTTTGGTATCGGATAAATAGCTTTAAAATACTTTCTAGGTATTTCGGGAAACGTTTGATATATTTTCGATGTTCCGAGAACGGGTTACTTATAAAACGTGCCCAGGTAGATCTGGTATATGCCGTATCGGGTTACGTTATATAGCTGGAAAAATTAAATTTGTTAACGAACTTTGTGTAATTAAAAATATTTTATTTGTTAATTATACCTTTATAACGAAATATATGGCTTAAATATTCCTTAATAAAAAAAATCGGTTCCGTTTTTAGATTATCCACTTTTAAGTTTATTAACGTTTTATTAATATATTATTTTTAATTAAGGCGGACGTTATCCGTTTCGGATAACCGGATGATACGTATTCCGAAATATTAATCTGCCGTTTTAAGGTCGTTTATGGGTACGTTACTTATTATAACGCTTATTACGTATCGTAAACGTTTTTTGTTAAAACCGAAAAGTAAGAAGTCGTCGACATATAAGATAATAATATTTCGGGTTTTCGGGTTGATATTACGTTATTATATATTAATGGACAGAAATCGTACTTTTTAAGATTTCGATCGGGCATTTTTTTTATTATGCTGTATTTAGCTGCTTTAACTTATAAAAAAAATTTATTAACCTAATAATTTTTTCCGGTATAAAATTAACACGTTATTGTTCGTTTAAATAAATATCGAAATATTTTTGAAATATAAAGAAATGTTTTATAAAGTCTTTTCGTTTAGGTTAGCGTTAAAATACGTAATTATAAAATCGATTTATTTTATATACTACACTATAAACGTTATATATATTATAAAAATAAGTTAATATATTACGCATATTATATTTAAAGTTATTTGGTTATGATTTATACTTTTTCGCTAAATAAAATTTCGCGCGTAAATACGGGCCTTATATTTTTCTTGTTCGTCCATAAAGGTTTATTTCTTTTCAGGAATTATTTGGCGTTTATTAAATAGCTTTTAACGGCTTCGGTTACCGGCTTAAAAACGAAAGTTTTTTGCTATAGGTTTTTATTAATTTCCTTACTAATGGTTTTGAGTTATATATTCCATTTAAACCTTTTCACAATTTCTTTAAAACTGGGTCCCTTATTATTAACGTTAAGTATAATTAACTTATTACTATATACGTTCTATATTTATACCCATTCGTACGTTTATCGAATAACGATATAATTATTAAAAATTCCGTAAAAATCGTCTTTTAATTTGTTAAAGAAATTAATGTTATGAGCGTTTAAATAAAGATTAACGCCTTTTTAAATTAAGGCCTTTATAATCTTAAAATATTTGTTAGAAGTTTTGTATTGGTATAATTCTGGCTTAATTTTTTTCGGTTTATTTCGTTTTCGTTTTACGTTTTTCGTTTCGTCGTTTATCTGGTCGTTTGATACGACGTTATTATCGTGGTTATGGACGTTTACGCCTTTTTTTCGCGGTCGGTAACGTAGTTTATATTATATATAAAAAGGCAAAAACCTTATAATATTCCTTAGGTTTAAAAGGTTGTACTTTTTTTCTAATATATTTATTTTTTCGTAAATTTGTATATGTAATATAATTAAAAAAGACCGCCCTTTAACAGCCAGATTTTACAATTATGTTCATTTTGATATTTTAGGAAAAAGCTTTTAACGTTACGTACTTTTAATTTTTCGGCTTTGATTCGATAATTTTCGTCCATTAAAACTATATAACGATTATTAATAATTCGTAAATATGCGTTATCCGGTTTGTTCGTTTTGTTTTTAAGTTCTAATATTCGGTTATAATATTTTTGCCGTATAATGTTTTCGATAATGAATTATCCCGTACGATTAAATATATGGACCGTTATGTTTATAACGTAATTTTAAAAGTAAATCGGGATCCGTATTTAAACGATTATAACGCGAACGTTATTTTAAACGATACGAATACTTTTTTTTAGGATATTTTTTTGGTACTAATTATAAGAGCTGGAATTAATAAAATTAACCTTTTCGGAATTATAAAATATTTCGAATAAGCTTATTCCGAATTCTTTATTATTATTAATACGGAAGGTTTTAATAATTTTGTTATCTAAAGTTAACTTAATTTTTACGTTCGTTATATAAGAGTAAAAATATTATTATATTTCGTCCTTAGTTTTATACGCCTTAAAAATGCGGTAACGGTTAACGTCGTTTATAATAAGGTTATAATAAGTGTTACTTTCGATAATAACGCGCTTAATTTATCTTACGTTATATTAAAATAATTCTTTAACGTCCCTTTTTCGTTCCTAGGGATCCTTCCAAAATATTTTAGTTATTTTGGCTTTATTATAAGCTTCGTAAACGAATAAATCGACGTTTATTTTTTTGGTTCATTCTTATAGTTATTTTAATGGTTTATTTTAATCGTTTATCGCTAGGATGGCATTAACGGCGGTAATAAAAAATAAACTTCTTTATAACAGCTTTTATTATTATAATTTTTGTATTAATTATAAAAGCCTAGAAAATTTTTAGCATATCGTTTATCTTATTTTAAGCCATATTTCGCGCGTATTTTTATTAGTATTCGTTAATTGGTCCTTTTACGGAAAGCTTTTTGCGACCGTACGTTCAAAAAATTACTTTTCGCTTTAATAAATTGATCGTTATTAATTTCGTTTCGTTACTATTAATTTAATAAGTTTTGTTAAAATATTTTCTGCCTTTGTAAAAGATTTTACCGGAAAATATATGTAACGAGAACGACGGTATATATAATGTGTACCGTAGGGTTATAAAGTTGCATTGGCCCTTAAGCCTTTTTAGGTCCCAGTTAATTATATCTATTTTTTTAACCTAAATCAACCTTTTTCCGGTAATTATTATAAATTTTTTATTTTGGATATTTAATAATTACTTCGGAAAGTAATTTTTGGTATTATTCGTAATAAATACGTTAACTTCCGAATATTACAAAATTTCGTTACGGTTTTTCTTTTATACGTTATGCATTTAAAAGATTAAAATTCGGGGCTTTTTTCGATCATATTTTCCTTCGTTTTTAATTTTGCTATCGGGCTTTTCCTTTATAGGGTTTTCCTTAATACCGCTCTCCCGTATAGCAGAACCGGAACCGCCCTATAAAATGAATACGCTCTTTAACGAAACGTTCCATTATAACATAACCTGGTTAAACAGCTTCATAATTTTAACCATTTTAACTTAATTAACTTTTGCAATATAACCAGCTTAATATTTCTTTAACTGTTGATTATATAAATCTTTACATCCATTTAGAATATAATACGCCTCCGATTAACGTTATTAATTATTCGCATTATTGTTATTACCGTTATTAAACCTGCCGTTATTACCGTTTCGTCCGTTGTTACGTTAGCCATTTTAATTGTTTTAATTATTATTATCCTTTCTAGGCTTTCGGCAATTTTTCAATAAATAGCCGTATTTCCCATAATTCTAACAAAAGGGTTCGCCTTTAACGTTCTATAAAAGTTTGTCATTATTATTTTTCCCTTTATTATTATTATTAATACAGCTTCTCGCGTTATAACATTAGGTTTTAAGCTTATCGTTACCATTTCCGTCGCCTTGAATTTTTTTAATGCCATAATAAAATTCGCTATTAAAATCGTCGATAAGGCGATAAAGGATATAATCCGTCTTTCGAAATACGGAACTAATCATACGATATTAATTACTTACCTTGTTTTTAATAGGGGTTAAAAATATGGTAACTTATTAATTCTTACCTAATTTTATACCGCATTTTTTATCGTTACGGATTATTTTTTGAAACTTAATAATAAAAGCGACCGGGTTTTTATCGTTATAATGTAACTGGCTTAATTTTCTCTAAAGAAAGCGCTAACGTATTTTTCCAATCGCTACATAAATCTTACGCAAGATTTTTAACATTTTCGTACCTTTCTTAATTCCGGTAATAAATTTTAAGGATGTCCAACGGGTCGTTTTGGAAATTACTTTTATTAAACATAATTTATCAAAAGTAAAAAGCTTTATTCTCTCTTTATAACTTACCTTTTCGAATGCGAAATCTAAGGCATTCTTTTAAAGTTTTTAATTTTCGAAACCTTTTAAACAATTTTCTTTATTAAAGGCGAAATTAAAACGTTTCTAACGAAAAATATCCTTTTCTTTCTTTTTAAACTTTTCCTTGCTTTTTTATTTTGTTTTGTATCGCGATTTTTGTAACGTTTTTTTCGGCCGTCATTATTCGAATTATTCGAATTATTTTCCGAATCCGAATCCGAATCCGAGTTTAAATCGGACGACGATAAGGAGCTGGATAATGAATAAAAGTTATCGCTACTTTTTCCGCCACCTCCGCCGCCACCTCCGTAGCCACCGTTACCGTTGCTATCTGAAAATAAAGGCAAGGAAAGTGCCGAATATAATAACGTTATTAATAAAGTTCTTATTCGTAAACCGCTACCGGCTAAGTTACGCCAATTATCCATAAGGTCGGCTGGAAAAAAAATCGATTTTTTTTTCCTTTTTTTTTCAGGTAAAAAAAAGTTTTTAGTAAAAAGGAACTTTAATACTTTTACGGCTAAAGGTATGTAATTATATCTCCTTAAGCTAACGATAACGGTTTGGTATTTTTTATGCATTTTAGATAATAATGATATATTTGGTAATTTCGATTACGATTATCTTAACGGATTCGATGGTCCCGTTTTCGGTAACGGATCGTTACTTTAATTCGAATGGAACTTATTCGTTAACAATTCTTCGAATCGTTTAGATTATTAATTATATAAATTACTTATGGCGTTAACTTTATAAAATTCTTTTTTAACTGCCTACTAACCTTATTCGGCCAGCTTTCGTCGTTTTTTCTTTTCGACAGCTTTCGTAATAAAGGTTTTAACGGTTTTGCGCAAACGGTTTATTTTAACGCGAAAACGTTCCTACTTTAGGACTAACTGCTTTAAGTAAAGGAATTATAAAATTATAATAATTCGTTAATATTATTTTACTGGACGATTTTATCGTCCAGGGATTTTAATTACTTTTTTTAAGGTTCTATTATTATAATATATTAACCGAACGGATTCGTTTTCGTAACCTTACTGATTATAATAACTTTAGGCCGGTTAATTAACTTCGTAACCCGTTAATTATAATTTCGTAATAATATATTACGAATGATAAAAATTAAAAAAGTTTATGTTATAATCTTCTTTTTAAGAACCAAAAAATGCTACTATATAAAGATACGCGAAGCTTATCTAACTGTTATTGGTATCGTAATATATGTATTATTAATTTATGTTAGGAAGAATCAGATTGATTCCTGTTATATATTTAAAAGTACTACCTACAGGTGGGGCGCGTAGGGCCCTACTGCGACGCGTTAGGGTTAGCTTCGCACGGGCCAACCAACCAGGTGCATGGCAACGCACCACACGCTAACAGTTTTAAACGAAAACGTTAAATTTAAAAATAAAATCATAAATATTTTAATTTTTACCGGGCTTAAAAATAAAAGTATGAAAATTATTTTTAATAATAAAGGTTTAATTTAAATCGTAATACGTTGATTTTAATATCTGGATTATTTTCGTTACGTAATAAAATTTTATATAATTAATGGGTAACGAATTTTAATTAATTATTTAATTTTTATCTAAAGTTTTTATGAAATAAATTATATAAGTTTTTTCGTTCCAAAAAATCGGTTTCTTTAATTTAAACTTATTTATAATCTTACGGATTTAATCGGTTATTTTGGTTTTATTACCGTTAAATTGAACTGGGTTATTGATATAAGCTTTTTTTTCGGTTATAATAAAAATTTACGTTATTATTTTTTACGAATTTATAAAAAAACGGGTAAATTACCATACCGGTAGGGCAAAACGTATTAGTATTATTAAAAACGTTATTAATTATATTTTCCCGGTAAAAGCGGTTAACGTCGTTAGAAGGAATAAGAAAATAATAACTTTATCTGGCCTAAAGATAAACGATTTCGTTACTAAATTTTTAAAATTCTTCCTAAACGTTCTAATTATCGTTAGCCATCTCGTCGATCAGCTGTTTATCGGGATCGGTTTTTAAGTAAATATTATTTTCGTTTAGTAAACCTTTTATTTTTAAGGATTCGGTTTCGTTTTTTGGCACGTCGTTTTCTGCCGTTTTTTTAATGTATTTGTCGTTTTCTATATTTTGGTTTGGATCTTAAGGGGGTATTTCGTTTTTTGTATTTTCGATTTTATTGTTAATTAATTTAAATCGTTCTGGACGTTAATTAATTATTAAGTAATTTTTCTTAATAAATATCTAATCTTAATATTAGTTAATCTAAGGTTTGGTTTTAGGTCTTGTTTAAGATATGTTATCTTTCGTTATTACGTATTTATGTAAAAAATATATAGTACCTTATTTATTAATTGTTAGGCTAGCGAGAAAGGGAACAAGCTTAGACTAATGTTACGGCCAGCATTAATATAGTATAATGGCGAGTTTATTGGCGCTATGAACGAAAATTCTAAGCTGAAAAAAAAAACGCAGAGCCGTAAAGTGCATAAAGATCTATAAATATTCTCATTCTTTGTATGGCAGGCAGCTAGTTTATGTGGCAGCTGTTAGCTCCATATGACGGTTACCACCCTTACGGTTTGATCCTGGTGGCTGCCGTTATAATTAATATAACGGCCGATATATAACCTTTATTCGATATTAATATATAAATATTAAGGTTTAATCCTTATATAAATTAACTATTTTAAATTTGATTTTAAGTTTTTCGAACTTTCTAGCTCTGGTTACCTAACGTAAAAGGGCGTATCGGCAATTAGTACTTTTAGGTATTGCCAGCTGGTAGGCCTTATGGCCCAGGCTTTATGGGCCAGGTTGCAGAATGCTGCCTGGGACAGCCTTTTGTCTATTAATGATCCTTGTTGCCTAATCATGTATGTATCGGCGATTGCTTACTGACTAGATTAGTCCTTTTCTAAAGTACTATTAAAGAACATATAAAAAGCTACGCAAGGTTCTGGATTCGATCGCTGTAACTAATATATATTAACTTCAAAAATAATCACTTTTTTCTTAATCAGTTTTATCATTTATATTTCCTTAAATATTAAATAACTATTAATCGTATTATATTAATATATTGTTATATATTACAGGCAAAAGGAAATACGTTAACCTTTTATAATACTTACCGTACTTTCTTATAATAAATTTAACTTTTTTTATAATTATACCGACGCTTTTATTATAATTATTTAAATATTGCAGACATTGTTTTATGATCACTATTTAATTAATGTATTATTTTATATAACTTTTTATTTATTTATAGATAATTATATTTCATCGAAATTATCATATCTAACTTAGTTTGGATTAATTTATAAGCTTATATTTAATTTTAATAATTTTAATGTTATTTTTTAAAAAAATAAAGGGGCGTAAAATATAGTTTAGGTTAAGTAATATTAAATAATCCGCACCGGACGGAGGTAAGGTGTTTTGGTCGTTATTATCATCGTATATTCTATTATGTATTAATTTTTAGGGCTTTCATAATATTATTATTGGAGATAATAAATGTTTTTAACTTATTAAATTTATTTCCGTGTTTGATTTAATTTCTTATAATAACGCCGCTTTATGTAACCTTTTCAACTTCTGGTTTTTTTAATTTAAATATAAATTATATGGTTTCGTATTATATTAAAGTATTAATCTCTTATTAAAAGTTTAATATCCTTTCTATAATGCGATATTCTTTCTCCGGATCTTTAAGAATAAACTTAGAATGATTTTTCATAGGAAATAAATTTTTTTAAAAATGGAATAAGTTGATGTTAAATTACACATTTCCATTTTTATAATAGCTTCGTATAATAAATGTAAATTCAATAAAAACATTATTATTACCAAGCTTTTATGGGCATGTTTCTTAAAGTTTAACAATTAAACATAAATACACCTTTATATAAAATCAACTTTAACGTTATTTTTCTATCAGAAACCGTGACCTTTTAACTTTTAATATAAATAATATTTAAATAGGATAGAGTTTTTTTAAAACGTTTAAGATATTAAACAGTAGTTTCTTAATCTGAATTAATATAAGAAGATTATATTTTGAAAATTATATAATATTACGAAAGATGCCTTATAATAATAAATGATTCTAAGTTTTCATTAGTTATTATAGTTAATTAACGTATAATATAAGTGAACAGTATTTAAAAGTAAGTTAAACATTTCTTTTATACTTTTCTATGATTATTATATTATCTGTATTATAAACCGGTTTATAGATCTATTTATTATAGATTTAACCGCTAACATAAAAGAAATAATCACCCGAAATTTAGTTATAAGAAACCTGATTATATTTACAAAGTTTTATCTTTTATCTTTAAAACGTAATATAATAGTAACTATACTTTAAGCAATATTATCCCTTTTACATAAAAGTTAATACCGACTAAATTAAAAGAAAATTTAGTATTAATCACAACCTTAACTTAAATACATAAATTCTTTTTTTTTACCTTTAATATATTAAGAATTTAGCAAATTTCCTACGCACTTAAAGTGTAATAAACTACGTCAAGGTTAATACAGCGTTAAAGTGTATTAAGCAGCAAGAACAATATAAAACCCGTTTCAATTAAAGGCTTAATTCTTTACAAGTATTAAACGAAAATCCTGAAATATTTTATAAATGATTCGAATTTATTCGAGCTATAATTTAATAATACCTGGTTATAAAAATGTGTATATAATTCCACCGAGATCGGCCTTTTAATAGGATTTATAATATTAGCTATACTAATTATAAGCATTAAAAGTAATAAAAGAATTAAATAAATATAATTAGAAATCATATTTAAGTTATATGTTTATAAGTTATTAATTATTAATATTAAATGTTATTTTTATTTATTAATTAAAAAAGTTATTTTATATTTTACTATTAAAAATATTTATAACTATTTTATTAAATGTTGGGTATAAATTATAATGTTAAATATCGATTGGATTATATTTAAAAAGAATTTAATTTTTTAATAAATATATACGACTACGTATGAAATCAACACAGGGTTTTATTATTGTTAAGGGTTTCAAAAGTTACCATTTTTTAAATTCGGAAGATAATAACGTTTTAAATAAGCGAGCGATGCGGAAAAGTATCGCCGCTATTTTTTAGCACCATATAATATTAAACTTAAATTACTTTTACATAATATATTTAACAAATTAAAACTAATTATAATTTCTTTTAATAAACGTATTTATAGTTTTCTATATAAGTATACGTGTTATATCCAGGTTTACGATAAACATTACCTTTTTATTTTATTACTTTAATCTATTTATAACGCTTACATTTTACTGTTATCGGTTATATTCTTTAATTATCCTCTATTTAGATTAGAAAATCTGCCCCTTTATATGCATTCAATACGCCTCCTTTTATAAACGTTCATTTTAAAATTTTCAGCGTTCATTAAAAACATAACTGATTTTATATAATGAGCCGGCCTTTTTTAAAAAGGAAAACAACATTATATTAAATAGTTAATCAAATTTTAGTTAATAAAATTAACCGAATTATTAGTTTTAGAGGCAAGGTAGTTTAGTATTTTCAAACTCTTTTTATTAGTAGCGTTCTTTTGTTAAAACGTTTTAAATATTTCTTAAACCTTTCAGAGGCGGGAAACGTATAAAAACGACGGAGGTAAACAAAAAGACGCTCGGCGTAAATATAATTAAAAAGAAATTTAATTCAATTAAAACAATATTAAAAATAAATCAAACTAGTCTAGTTTATATAATCTTAAACTTAATAATAATCGACGTTATAATAACTTTAAATTCGTTATAAAAACGGAAAAGCAAAATACTTTTACGAAATATAATATAATAACATTATATTTAATCTTTAATTTTAAACGTACAAGTACGTTTTAAAACGTAAACTTGCAATACGTTAAAATTTTAAACCTGATAAGAAAAGAAAGCACGTATATAAAATATAATAATACCGGTATTTGCATAATACTTTCCGAATTTTATTAACTTATACTTTTTGGAACCGTTTTAAATAAGAAAACCTTTCGATGTTTTCGTGCACATTTGGATATATTTATTAAAGTTTTAAATTCCTTTTAGTATTTGTTAATTTATTATGATATTTTTCTTAGTTAGATGAAAATTTTATTGGAGTAATAATTAATATTTCTGATATTAAAATTAAAACTAACTTTTGTTTAACAGAAATAATAATTAAATATATAACTTTGCTTCCTTAATTAGAAATATATGTAGTAATAATCTACTTCCAAGCTTTTTCTTATATTTATTTAAATTTTTCTATTCCCTTAATAGTTATTATAATTATACTTAATATTACTAAACAGCTTTTCTAAAAGCCTACATTATTAAGGCGATAAATATCTTTTTTTCTGATATTATATTTCGCGTTTTTAAGATGAATAAATTCGAATTAGTTATAAAATATTTCCGGACTTTAATATAACACCTTTTCATTATTAATTTTCGGATTTAAATATGTTATAAACTGTTTTTCCTTTTAAAAACGTTCGACACCTATTTAATTCCGACTTAGATCGCGTTAGGTAAAGCAAGTAATAAATCCGCTATAATTGTAACGTATTAAAGCTGTTGTAGCTGCACTAGATTATTACGCCACCTGGGTAAAAGGATCGGTGGAATAATCCCAATTATAGTGATCATTCTGATGCTTATAGCTATATATATGTACTGGAGCTCTTAGCTAGCAGGGGTTACGCTAGCACCCTATATATAGAAATATTCCCTCTTATCGGAACATATATATTCCGAGGACAGAATATATTAAAGTACGGTACGCGTTTTAAATCGCCTGTAATTATATATGTAATATAACATAATTTATGTCCTATATATCTGATAAATAAGAGTTTTATTCGCTTAATTCGCGTTTTTATTAACTAATTAACTATAAAAAAGACGATATAGGTTATATATTACCAATAACTATTTATATTCTTTATTATTAATAATAGCTATCGTACCGTTAGAGTTATTCGTTATTTATAAGGGACCAAAGGGTTAGGATCGATTTAAAAGCGAAATGTAATCTAAAATATATTCGTTTAGTTTTTAGCGTTATATCGATCCTGATAAAGATAAGTCATGCCCTATCGAATTTACAAAACCCGATATAACCTCTTATCCGAAAAAACTATTTCGTCAAGTAACGATGTAAAGAGTTAATTCTTTTTCCGAAGGGACCGTATAAAACGAAAAAATCGATGATATAAGTTATCGGATAAATATCTTCGAAATAACGATAAAAGGTATATAGGCTTAAACTTAAAACTTCGTAACGTATATTTCTGAAAATGGGGTATATTTCCGAAAATGAGAAATACGAGGTTTCTCACCAGGAAATTAATCGCCTTACGAAATACATCCTGAATTCGGGTTTTAACGATTAAAAAAGGAATTTTCTTTTAAAAAAATTAAAGAAATAATACGTTATTCTGGCCGAATCTGCCAACGTATATAATAATAAACTTATCAATAACACATAAAACGAAAGTCCTGCCAAAGACTAAAATAAACCTCGAAGTTAAGGAAAAACTAGATAAGGAAATCGTAAAATAGCAGAAGATAATGGCCTAGAAATAACGTTATAAAATCCTAAAAATGAAGATAATCATCATATAAATTATCAACTTATACATCACTTTTGCTTTAATTATCAAGTTTAAATAATTGCTTTTTAAATGGTAGCGAAAAATCTGAATTGGATAATAGTACAACTAATTACTAAGAGGTAATTTTTAATGGTTAAGATTATTAAACCTTAACATATCCCTTATTTATATTACGAAATATCAAGGTAACGTTTCCGATATTCCAAAGGACCGTTATAAGTTCTTTTAAACAGGACGATCCTATTCAGGGAAAAAATAATAATATTAACGTTTAACGGCGAATAAAAGATCCTGGGCCGTAAGTCGAAACGAGGTAGCCATAAAGCTTTTAAGTAAGTTAAAATAATAACGAGTGAAAACGTTAAAAGTCAGATACAAAAGCATACGTTATAAGGCTTAGCTAAGTCTTTATTACAAATTACCCTAATGTTTTTTTATATTCCTTACAAAGTTTTAAAAAGTTTACGCTTTAATTAAGCGTTGGTAATATTAGTTCAACAACGTATCGCTACCGATTAATTCTTAAAGAAAAGAATTAAACATTTATTAAAAATTATAAAAAGATTCAGTATTTAAAAGATAAACTAATTTTAAAGGGAATAAAACGAATTTTAACGTATTTTTTAAATATTAGTTTACGTAATACGATAAACGTTACGTGTTTCCTTAAAAAATTCGAGCATTTTAAATTCCGGATTTGCGATATATATCTTTAACCTAATTAACCTCGGACCCTACATAATGAATTATCTCAATAATAAATGAGCAGAATACATACAAATTAAGAATAACCCAAATATCCAAAAGGTGTTAAGTAACGTAATCACGGTTTTCTTAATAAAATAAAAGCTATTAAGGCTTTTTAAAATTACGCTTCCGCTTTTAAACAGGCTGCTTTTAAAAATTATTATTAATTATAACCCAATCGCCAGTTTCTAGAGGCTTTAAACACTTAATAATTATTTCCTTCTACGTTTTAATATTTATTGAATTATTTAATAATAATTTAATATTTAAAATATTCGTATTTTTTCAGGTTTCGTTCGCCGGTTATGATTTTTGTAACGGGACGTATTATCTTCGGTATTAAGTTCGTTAAGCTTTTGTCCGCCTTTGTTATTATATCGTATATATTGCGAAAACCTTTTATATAATTACGTACCGCCGTTTGTATATTTTTCCATGATTACTTAATTTTATAAGATATAAAATCGTTTTCGTTTTAGATTATAATTATCCTTTCCGGTAGTATTATCGGTTTAAAGGCCGGTTAAGATATAATTTCGGAAATCCTTTAATACCATTTCGGAGTTCTAAGAAAACATATCCCTATAACGTTATCTGGTTTTAACGTTTTTAACAGTAAAAATGATTTTTGTAACTTTACGATATATTTTTAATATACGTCATTTATATTAAGAGGTAGTCGTAAAAGTTTTGCCGGCTTGTCGTAACGTTTTACGATATTTTTTATAAAAAACGGAGAAAAGGGTAAGGTCGAATACTTTAAGGTAAATATTCAAATAAGATAGCAAATATATAAATGTAACTTTTTATTTATTTATTTTAATAAAAAAGAAAAATATATATATGTAATAGATATATTTCAGATAAATATTTATATTTATAATTAATATATGGCTTAATTTCAAAAACGGAAATAAACTTTCATTATTTTAATATTATAACCGTATTAATATATTCTTTCCGAATTAATATATATTTAATACTAAAAACGTAAAACGTTACTTCCGATTCCTTAAATTTCGTACGAACCGTTTTAGAACTTTTTACGATCGTTTTATTAACTTATTCTCTTTTTTAAACGTCTTTTTCATTTATATTATATTCGTTCGTAAGTAAAATATTATCTTTAATTCGGATTCGGGCTAAGAAAAGAAAAAATTCGCATATATCATCACGCTCGTATATTTCGAAACGTTACCGGGGTAAAAGCAAAGGAAATTCGTATATATTTTATCGTAACGTTCGATAAAGTAATTAATTTAATATTTTGCGACGGGCCCGTTAAGCCTTATTAAAACTTCGGTCATTTAATAAACTTATTTTTTTATAAAAACGCGACAGTATACCTCTTTAAGTATTATCCAGTTAACGAATTTTTCTTTTCCAAATCCGAAAGTTTGCGTATTATTACTTTAACTTCGGAACGCGATTTGAACCATGGACGCGGTAGGATTAAAGTATATCGAATCTTAACCTTATAAAAATCTTTAAGCTACCTTCCGTAATAAAATTCTTTACATTGTGCATTTTACGTTTACGATTGAAATTAACTATCTTTATAAGAAATTAAGTAATTAAACGGTTGTTAAAATATTATAAAGCGACGTTGTAAAAGGTGATTATTATTATTAAGAAAAGTCGTTTTCATTATTAGGGTAATTTATTATATGGGGTCCGAGGTTAATACGTTCCTACAGTGTAAGATAACAATTTAAGGTAACGGAATATACGTAAGGAAAAACTTCGTCCTAATTAAAGGATACGGAAAAGTAAACGTATTATTTTAAAATCTTACGGCCCTGAAAACGTTACGTTTATAAGTCAAACACCCAATTCAAGCACCGCCCCCTTCACGCGCCACTTATTGTCTTCTATTTTAAAAATAAAGAAAAAGTATAAAAATAAAAATACTTCTTATACCAATCCGCTTGGAGCTAAAATTTATGAACATTTAAATTTTATATTAATTATTATTTTTAAGACGGAAATATCTATAACTTTTACCAAATCAAAATTTAAAATTAAAATTTAAAGTTCATATATGAAGTTTTAAACATATAAGAAAAATAACCTTTAAGAAATAACAATTCAAATGATAATATATATTTTTTTAGGTCTTCTATATTAAAAATATGAAATTAAAATATGAAATTAAAGGTTTGAAGTTGCTAACTCCTGCCTAGCCCCATAGTAATTCCTCATACAAAATCTAAAGTAATGCCAATATTAAAACCATGTAATTTAAATCTTAGTAATAAAGTATGAAAAGAAAATTATAATTAATTATTTCTAACAATAATAATAATTTATATAGTTAAATTTGTTATTTTAAGCTTATGTTTTTATGGTACTTAATACTTATGAAATTATTAACCCTTTATTTGTATCCGTTACCCGTTAATAAATATGGTAATATTTTTCATAAGAAAACTTTAAGTAGTTACTTTTCTTTATTTTAATAATAATATTTACCATATTAATGCAAATTTAACATTATAAAAATATTTTACCTTAGTAACTGCATTTATTTATTAATTTTAACGCTTTCTTAATGTAAATACCTATTTTTGTTAATTAATTATAAATATACCGTTTTGTGGATTTTGTATGGGAAACCCGCGGGCGTGAAGAGGATGGTGCGTAAAGGGTGTGTCTAACTTATAACGTAACTTATTACGAAAATTACGTAAATAATGTGGTATTTTTCCTGTAACACTGAAAAAAAAGATACCAATGGGATAACCGGAAAAATAACAATTTTATTTAAGATAAGTTTAATTAGTTCGTTATCGAAATTAATATCAGAATAATATTCTATGTAACTCTGGTTGCTTATAAGTAAAACGTTAGCTTATATATAATAAAACTATTACAAATCGGTAACGGTACGATAAAGTACTTAAAATAAAGATATTTAAGGCTCGAAATAATCGCTTAATTATAGTTCTACATAAAGGGAGTCCACTTAAAGGGTTTAATAACGGTCGAATATTAAGTATATCGCAAGGCGAAGCTTAAAAGCTAAATACGTCGAAAGTTGAAAAAAGGAACGTCTGGATTAAAATAACGAATCGCTATCGATTTTATAAATTCTGAGAAAGATTTTAAGTATATAAAGAAGTTATATTTATAACAGATAAATATTAAGGATGTATCTGGGATATTTACGTTAAGAATTAAAAAAAAGTTATATTAATTATAACATTCCGATACCTTTTAAGGGCTTTAAGAAATTATGATAAGGCTCTTTTATAAGTATTCGAATATGATAACGAAATTTTAAAAAGCTATTTATTTTAAAATATGCTTTAGTCGCCTTTTTTTTTACTATTAAACCTAAGCTTTCGGTATTATATACCCAGCCCTAGACCGGGGATATAAAACGTTTAAGGGGTATAATTAACAAGAAAACGATTACGATCCGAAATAACGTGAAGTAATTTTTGTTTTTAACGGTATATGTCTTTACAGTTATAATATATTGGTATTACCGGAAATTTAAACTCTTTTTTAATAAAATCTGTATAAATCTTATGATAATTATTTACTATATTAAAACGACGTTATAATATATAATTCAAATTTAATAAACGTATTTATAAATATATTCTTATATTATTTATTTAACAAAAATTCCAGTTATAAATAAATAATAACAATTTTAAAAGTTATATCTTATATTATAAATTTTTTATAGGTTATTAATTTACAAATATTTACCAAATCTTGAACCCGTTAACTAATAAGACTATTATTATTAAAAACGTAAAATTTAACGGAAAACCTAACTTTATAAATAAATTTAAAATTTTAAACCCCAATTCTTTCTACGTAACGTAGAACGAATTGTTTAAGTTATTCCGATAAGTACAACTATTTAATTATGGGCATAATTACCAAAAGATTTTTTTTAAATAAAGGTAACTATTTCGCTAAATTATACGTTTCTAATAATAATAATCTTATTAATTAACGGGTTCTAGATTCCCAGAATATTATAAATTCATAACCGTTTAAAAATACTTTATATTTCAGGATTTAATTTTTATAGTTTTTATCTCTTTTAATATCGGTAATTATTACAACGTAAATTATATAACGGTATCTTTATAAATAAACTTATTAAATCTTTGAATTAAATATTAAATTACCGTTTTAGGATGTTAAATAAATATAGTAAAATTTATGCAACATTATTAAAAAAGAAATATTTTATAATACGGTTGTATAAATATATCTTAGAATGGATTAATAAAAGCCTTATTACGCGAACTTTCCAAACGCTTATATAATATCTAAAATTAATAAATATTATTAAAGTTTTAAATCAGCAAAATTAATTTTAAGATAATCTTAAAAACAGAAGTAATTTATTAAAATGATTTAGTTCCTAGAAAAAATTTAAAATAGATAACTATAGTTTTAATAAGTAATAAAATATAACAGCTAACGAGGTAACTGCGTTTAGGTGTTAAGGGAGTGTGTCAGCTAGCAGGGGTTGCGTTAACACCTTATATATAAAAAGATTCCCTTTAATAGGAATATATATGTTCCGGAAAAAGATTATATTCAAGTGCGATGCGCCTTTTAAAGCGCCTGCAACTAATCATGTAATATAACACAATTGATTTCCCCTATATCTGACAAGAGCTGCTATGGTAGACAAGGCCCGTAATACGCTGCTCCCCTTCCAATAGCTTGGTCCTCTAAGCCACTCGGTCTGGGTGCCGCGACAAGGTGACAAGGTTTATCGGGCCACAGCTGCCCAGCCCCCAAGAATCTACCTCGCATTGCCCCGCATGCGTTTAGACAGACCTACTATGGTATCAGGCAAAATTTTTATTATATTGTCAGATAGCAGTGGGTCGCGCTAGTAGTCACGCCACCCAAATTAGGTGTAGCTTTTACATGGGTCAACCGAAGGTATATACGAATAATTGCAGCCTTTTTGTAACAGCCTTTTTAAAACCCGAATTTGAAGCTATTTAACACATATTGCAATTTAACGTTACAAATATAGAAGCCCCTACTAAAGCCCCTACTAAAACCCTTTCCGAAGCCTTTATTAAAACCCTTTCCAAAGCTCTTACAGAAACTCCTAAAAAAAAAAGACGCCCTAAAGATATCTATACAAAATACTTTATTACCGAAAAACGCATACGAATTAAAACCCTCCGTTCCAATAACCATATAAGTTATAGATAAATTGAGAAAGCTACCGGTTATTCCAAAATGCAAATCGTTTACGCTTATGAAGCCGCCGAAACCGTTCCGAAGCTTTATATAAGTCGCCCTCGTAACATAAATAAATAACAAAAGAAAAGCTACTTAAATTCGTATGTACTTTAAAGGTTAACCGCCGAATAGGCTGGCTCAAGCTGTCCCAACGACTATTCATGGGGGTTTTCGGAATATACGTTATTCGAAAAATTTTCCGTCGTTTCGGTTTCCGTCGCCGTATTGCCCGCCGTAAGCTACCTTTATCCGAAGCCAATAAACAAAAGCGACTTACCTAAACCTTCGAATATATTAATTGGACCTTTAAAAACTGGTACCGGATAATATGGTCCGACGAAATATAAATAACGGAAGGATATTACCAGAAATAATACGTAATATGCCGCGTAAGCGAAAAATAGGACGAAACGTATATCGTTAAAAAATATTAACGGAAAAGCGGTTAAATATTTTGAGGTTACTTTTCCGGGGCAACCGGCAAAAAGCCTAAGGTTTTTTAAGAAAAAGACTAAAATAAAATTAACGCGGATACGTATTAAAAGCATACGATTTTCATGATCGACGGATGGCTTCAAATTAACCGGTAATATCTTTATCGCCACGATTTTATATTTATGCATAACGGTACCCCGGGCCACGTAACAAAAGCTTCAAAATAAAAGCTAATCGACCGCCATATTTCCGTTATGGTTTGGCCTCCGTATTCGCCGGACCTTAACCCTATCGAAAACGTATGGAACTAAATAGAGAATTATCTCGAAAACAAATAAGGTTTTAAAAAAAGCCTTCATATAATAACTTTCGTAAATACGTTAAAAAAACTTAAGAAACGGTCCCCGAAAAATGGTTATTAGATTTATTAAGGGAAATACCTACGCATTATTAGGTTATTATCGACGCCTAAGGTAATCATACAAAACATTAAGCTATATATTCTGTATTATCCCATAAGCTACAGTCTTTAGCCGTTATTATAATAGCTATAACGTTAATTATTTACTTTAAATATTTATGATAAGAATTAAAAGTAAAGGGGCTACCGCAAAGTACTAATAAAATACGTTAATTTAAGGTAGGTTTTTACTAGGTGGGTCTTTTAGCTAGAATACTAGCCCCGCAATAAAAATTACCCCTAACACCATAGTAGTCCGGAAATCGAACCCAGTATTAGTAAATTCACCTACCGTTTTACGATCATAGGATTATAGCTGCATTATAATATCACGCCACCGGGGCTAAAAGATCGGTGATATGATCGCAATTATAATGATCATTTTAATACTTATAGCTGTATATATATACTGGCGCTGTAACGATAAACAAGGCCGTAATAAGAGGCGGATAAAAAAGGTTCGCGTATTTAAATTCCGAATTTTGTTAATAATCGTTTCTTTTCGATCGGCGTTAAACTTTTCAAATTAAAAATAATATCAGTTCGGATATATCGATTATATTATTAGGTTTTTAAAATAATTCCGAAAACATTTTACATAAATAAAAGTTTTTCAAGTTAAGTTCTAAATTTCATTATTATTTTAAATCATTTAATTTATTATAACTTTTATTTATAAAATGTAATATATTATTAATGGTAATAAATTTCTAAATAAATTTAAAAGATTAAAAAGAAAAAGAAATTACTTAATTACTTAATCCGCCTGGTTATTTAATACTTTATTTTTTTAAAAATATTATCACGTTATATATATTTACATTTTTTATCGGCTTTAATCTTTCCATCTATCTTATTTTTCAGAAAATTTATTTCTGCGATATATATGGATAATTTAATAAGATATAATTATATTGAAATAATAATAATAAATTCTTTACGATACGTTTATAATTCTTATAACGCCCTTTTTAAATTAAATATCACGTTAATTATATTTATATCTACTAATAATCTTTTTATTTTCCTTATTTTTTTCTTTTATAAAAACCGCTAGAAATCTTAATATAATAACGAAATAAAAAGGTTATTTATAAAAATTAATTGGAAACTATTAAAATCACTTGCTAATAAATATAATTAAATTAGGTTAGGTTTTATTTAAAACTTATTTAATACTTTTTTTATAAAAAGGTTGCGTAATTATACGAAATAATCCAGCTATTAATAAACCTTTACAGATTAAAAATAAATATTTTATAAAAAGGAAAAAGATAATAAATTAATACCGCTAATAACGATTAAATATAAATATTATAAAAGGCTTAAAATAAAAACGGTAGTAGAATCTTTATAATAAAACCGAATATAATACATATACTTATTTAAATCTCCCTCGAAGAGACGTGACCCTGTAGATAATTAAATAAAATGATAAATTGCTATCTTAATTCCCGTACTTTATTAAAACCCATCCCTTTCGTAAAGTTAGCTTTTATCCGTGTCGATTTTAATCGGAATTCTGAAGATTTTTCGCAATCCGGAGTAGCCGGGCAAATTATCGTTCGTAATCCTCTAGTTTGTATTGTTTTAAAATTTGAATTTCGAAGTTTTCGAACCGGTTTTTATCTTTTCCGTTTAGCTTTGTTAATAATATTTCCATAATTTCCATATTATTCGGCATAAATTCCGTTAAAATTTTATTATTATAATTTTCGCGGATTAAATCGTATCCGAAAATTAAAAACCGAAATCGATCTTTTAGGCATAAATTTTTTAATTCGACGGTAATGTCGATAAATTTAACGCGTCCGGTAGTTTTACGGGGATTTTATACTGTAAAAAAGATAGTCTTTTTAAAAATTTTACGGTTGCGGATTACCGGTATTATATATTCGGAATGACGCGCCATATTTAGCTATCTTAATAAAGCTGTAGGAATGATTAAGGTTAAAGTTCCTAATCCTTTTCCTAGCTAACATTTAATATTTCTAGCCGTAAAACTGGTAAGGGTTCGTACAGCCTTTTATACGTACTTAAAGTTTACCTCTAAGGTTTATCCTTAAGGTTTATTCTTAAGGTTTATTTTTAAGGTTTACTACGACTATGCGGAACTAGCCAGTTGGCATAAAGTTTATCAAAATCGAAGCTTATCGGCAACTACGCATTCTGCTTTAAAGTAAGGTTCTGCTTTAAAGTAAGGTTTCATAAAACTGAAATATATAATCTATCTTAATCGTAAAAATTATTAATTAATCATCGTATGCGAAAATATTAGGTATAATATCTATTATATGGATTATATATATAATGATTTTCTATATATTTGGCTCAGCCTGGAAAATAAGGATTAAACCTATATTAACCTTATATACTTATTTAAAATTATAAATATATTACATTTTTTCATATTATTTATAACGTTAACATGATTTAATTAAATATTATTAATATAAAAATTTTTAAAAAAATTAACAAGTTAATAATATTTTTAAGTTATTTATAAAATTTCTATTTTACTTTATATTAATGCAAGGTTGATATAAGTTCAAGCCTTATTTACCAGGCTGAGCCAAATACACAGAAAATCATTACACATATAATCTATACGATAGATACTATACCCAATATTTTCGAACACGATAACTAATTAATAATTTTTACGGTTAAGATAGATTATATACCTCAGTCCTATAAAACCTCACTCTAAAGCAGACTGCTGGGCCCCCGTAAGCACGCAATTTCTCGACTGATATCGGCTTGGGAGGCTCACATGCGTGGTTGCCGATAAGCTTCGACTCTGATGAACCTTATGCCAGCTGGCTGCAGTAAACCTTAAGAATAAACCTTTTACTTTATATTAATATAAATATTATTTATAATTAACCTCGGACCCCACCTAATGAATTACCCTAGCAATGAATAGCGATTTCCACCAAAACACGCGGTATATGCAAATTAATAACAAATTAACAAAAATACCTATAATAATAAATTTTGCGTTACGTAAAATTGTATTATATATCACGTTATTAAAGGTATTTATAAAAAGTAATATGGGCTTATTAAGAAATAATATCATATTTTAAACTTAAAATTTTCGGATATTTAAAATAAATAATAAAAATAGAATTTATGTTTTTTATAACAAGATTGCTTTATAATAAGAAATTATTAAGCTTAAAAATATGCTTTATATATATATCGAATATAAAAAATACGTTTAATTATTATTTAAATAATGTTATATTAATAATATTATAAGTATATAGTTGAATTTATAAAATTAATATTAATTTAGTATAATTAATAATATATTAATATAATATAGTATATAATAAATTCTATTAAATATAAATGTAAATTAAATATTTATCCCGGTTTAAAAATATTAAAATACTTTTTACTTTCTTTAAAAATATATATTTTTTTATATTATATAAAACGGTATATTAATTAATTATATATATCTATATTATTATAATAACATATTAGATACGTATAAATTAATATTAAGGCTTTAAAATGTTATAATATTACTTAACTTAATAAATTTTAATTTAATATTTATAATTTTCAGTTTTTATTTTTAAATCTTTTTTTATTAAATAAAATAAGGCTTATAATCTAACGCTTTTCAAAATAATAACTTTTCTTAAATATAGTATTTAAAATATAATAATTATATTATAAATGATATTTTGTTTTATTTAATATTTGATTTGTAAATATGTGGAATTTTATTAAATTTTAGAACCTTTTTTATTTAATAATAACGCAACCGAACTTTTTTCAAAATTATTTAAATATTTTAATATACAAATATAAACGTTTTAATAGCTTTTTGTTTTCTTAATATTAATTTTGGTAATATTAAAAATAAAAATATCGTTATATTATGTTATTATTTAATGGCTAATAAAAGAAAAAACATATAATATTTTTTATTAGATATCGAATATTATAAAAGTTTTTTACTTAGCCTTTTAAGTAAATATTAAATATAAAGATTTTAATAATTTCTTTATATTTTATACCATATTTTAATTTTTCATATTTTTACAGTAAATTATATATTAAATATATCGTTAATATAATATCATATGTTTTGTAAATAACTTTTACGTATACGTTATATTATGGTGATTTATACCCAGCTTTTCTTTTTATTATATGTATTTTCGTTACTTTGTTATCAATTTTCATATACCGCACGTTTTGGTGGAAATCGCTATTTATTGCTAAGGTGTTATGACCTGAGGGCTTGGCCTAAAGACAAACGGTCGGAGAAGTTTGAGAATTGTCTCCGACGTGGGTCCCGGGTCACGTGACTGGCTCAAAGGTCTTAAAGGCCTTGGCGCTTTAAGCCCCTTAAACCTACGGCGGGCTTAAAGGTTTTAACGAGCTTAAAGGTTTAAGCCGTTTAAGTACCGTATGTTAAAAGTAACATATATACGTTTATTATTTTCTTATAATCTAAATAATATTAGCTTATAATATAACTTTATTACTTAAATTATTTTAAATATTTATTATTATTAAACGTAATTATATTTTTAATTTATTGCTTAAATTCCCGTAATATTATTATTAACATAAACCGTACGATTAAAGTTTAATAGTTAATTAAGTTAATTAGCCGTTATACGTTATAAACTTTTGTTTAATAATATAGCTAGATTTTGAGCAATATGTTATATTATTAATATGTCGGATACTTAAAAACTTACCATATAATAATATAAAGATATAATTAAGGAATTCGAAAAGGTTATTTAACGCTTAAAAGCTTAAGTTAATATTATCCGGGTTAACGAAGTTAAAATTAAGCCCAAAAAACCTGAACCTTATAACGGAAAAGGTAACGTATAAAGCTTCCTTATTTAGGTACGCATTTATTTCCGTTTCGAAAGGATTATTAATAAGGCTAACAAACTCCTTACGGTTGCAGTATTCCTTAAAGGAAACGCCCTGGATTGGTTCGAACCTACCTTACGAAATTACCTGTAAAATAAAAAGTTGGACTAGTAACAAATTACCAAAACCCTTTTTAAATATTATATTAATTTTGAATAAAAGTTAAAGGTTAATTTCGGAAATTTAAACGAAAAAAGGACCGTAACGTAAAAAATCCTCGATTTAAAACAAAAAAGGCCAACGTTTAAGTACGTAATAACGTTTAAGAATTTTATGGCCAAAGTAAAATAAGTAAACGAAAAAGACGATAACCTAATCGATATTTTTTATAAAGGTTTAAAGGATAACGTTAAAAACGAGATTATTAAAATGGTACGCCTTATTACCTTAAACAAGTATATTATAAAGGTAATAAAAATCGATAATCGATAATATAAGTAACGATAAAAACGGAAAAAATAATTTATTCCCAGACCTATATTTATAGGAATTAATTAAAATAAGAAACGTAATATACCTTTAATTATTTATGGAACAGTACCAGAATTTATGGAGCTAAGGACCGTATAAAAAAAAATTAAAGCCAAGTTAAATATTATAACTGCGATAAAATAAGCTATATAAAAAATTAATACAGGGCCCCTAAAAGATAATAACGTAACGGCTGGACCCCGGTACCTAAAGGATAACCAAAAAACAAGAAAGCCGTTACTTTCGGCATAGTTAGGAAAAGGGAAAACCTTAATCTACCCCCAGAAATACGAAAAGGGTTATAAAAGGCCAAGGTACTTTTCCAGGCCGTTATTACCTAATAACGCGCCGTTACGACCGGACCAATAATCACCCAGTGGTTATAAGAATACGACGGATGGAAAAAATTAATACCATAAAAGTTAATATTTCGTACGTAACAAAAAAAATAATAACGACAGAAATAATAGGAATTAAGCGAATAGGTTAAGGAGTACCAAAGTTAAAACGAAACCCTATATCCAGAAAAACCCGACCGATATAGGAAACTGTACGCTATTTACTGCACAAAAACCTATTACCCCCGATACTAAAAATAACAAAAATATATTTAACAGCGAATTACGCGCATATATTAGCAAGGATTTAACTTCGAAAATTAAACCGGAAAAGATGTTAGGGACCAAAGGTGGTACCGACATTTACGTACTATGGTTATATAAGATGTTATCGATATCCTTATAGCGAAAGGAAGCTGGCCAAAGGGAAAAAGTTGCCCCGAATAAGACCCTATATGTTATTATAAATAATATAACCATAAAACGTAAGAAGAATAAGTATACCAGATTATTATAAAGGTTTTACGAAAAGTTATTTATAGCCTACGCCTTAGGTTATTATTTATTAAGAGAGTAAAAAAAAGGCGCGAATTAAAGGAAAAAATCCAGGAACGCGAAAAAGATATGGTATAATATAACGCTTAATGGCAATAAAAATATTACCAAAAAGAATTAATATATACCCGACGAAATGAATTTTACGCATAATTCCTTAAACTTAAAGCCTAATTACGACGCTAGAAAAGGTAATTAAAAAAACTTAACTAGAAAAGGTAATTAAAAAAATTTTAACGAATTAATCGAAAGAATTAGGAACGTATTAAAAGGTTAAAGATAAATCCAAAAAATAAACGTTATTTATAAAAAAGTTATAAGTTAATAAAAGTAAAAAAAATTAGTATATATCCCTTAAAAAAATTTTATGTACGATAATAAAAAGAACCGAAATTCTTTTTATTATAATTAAAATATAAGTTAAAAAAAATAATATACCGTTATAATAAATTACGGAACCGACCCGAATTATATTAAACTGGAAATAATTAACGAATTACGTTTATTATAAAAAAATAAAGCCGAACTTTATAAAATTAAAAATGCTAAAAATATTAAATTTACTTATAATAACGGATAAGTTAACCGCGAAACTAATTACCTTAAAACCTATATTTAAAAATAAAAACAAATTATTAATTTCGATATTATCTTAATACGGAATTATAACATAATTTTCGGTAAAAAATAGCTATACTAATATAACCCCTTAATCGATTAAAGGATTGGCCAAGTAAAATTTGTTTTATTTTCTATCGACAAAAACGACTTAAAAAAATAATTTTATTATTTAACTAATAATAATAATAATAAATATAGGCATAAGGATACGACAAAAACTTTATTACTTAAAGGAATACGATATATATAAAAAAAAAAGGCAAAATAAATATATACGACGCGTTATTGCCATAATTAAAGTACGGTTATACGAAATAAACGATAATTTATAATACCAGCCTTAAAAGCTAAAAAAAAAGGTTAAAGTATTATTATAATATTACAGATACGAAAGACTTTTTAAAAAATAAATTAAAATAGGATTACCAGAATATAATAAATAAGATTACGAAATAATCCTAAAAGATAACAAAATAATTATTTTTTACCTTATATATAACTTAAATTAGTAAGAATTATACGTATTACGAGAATATCTTAAAAACTAATTATATAAGGGACATATTAAACGTTCCAAATTACCGGCAGAATACCTTATATTCTTCGTATCAAAAAAAAATGGAAAATTATGACTAGTAATCGATTACCGATAATTAAACGATATTACGGTTAAGGATCGCATATTTTTACCCCTAATTATTAAAATAAAAAATCGTTTTTACGGAGCCAGGTGGTTTATTACCCTAAATTTACGAAATGGATATAATTTAATCCGTATTAAGTTAGGAAACGAATAAAGGATAGCCTTTAAAACCAAGTACGGATTATACGAATATCTGGTAATATTTTTTAGATTTATTAACGTACTTACGATATTTTAAAGGATGGTTAATTACGTATTATACGAATACCTTAATATTTTTATTATCTATTATTTCGATAATATTTTTATTTATTTAAATTTAAAAAAGGAATACGAAAAATACGTTTATAAAGTTTTTTAATTTTTATAAAACGTTAATTTCCTAATTAACGCCGAAAAAAACGAATTTTATAAGTAAGAAGTATTATATTTAGGATACGTTATCATCCCGGGACATATTAAAATAAACTTTAAAAAAATAGCAATAATTTAAAAATAGAAAGTATTTATTATAATTACCGAAATCCAGGTTTTCTTTAAATTCGCTAACTATTACCGAAAGTTCGTTCGTAATTTTAACGAAATCGCGATATTTTTATTTAACTTAATTAAAAAAGAAACCAAATTTTAATAAATAACCGAAATAAAAGAAACTTTTTAAAGGATTAAAAACGTAATTATTAATAAGTTAATATTAATTATATACGACCTAAATTGCCCCGTAAAGCTAAAAACCGATATTTCGGATTATGTATTAAACGCAATAATCGGATATAAAAACGATTAAAATAACCTATATCCTATTACGTTTTATTTTTATAAGTTAAAAAAAGCTAAATTAAATTACGTTATCCTAAATAAAAATTTTTTAGCTATTATTAACGCCTTTAAAAAATTAAGATATTACCTTAAAGGAAATTTATATCAGGTTAAGGTATATATAAATTATAAAAACCTAACCCGATTTATTATTATCCGAAAGTTAATAGAACGATAATTCCGTTACGTAAAATACTTTTCGGAATTTAATTTGGTTATTATTTATAAAAAAAGGTTAAAAAATAATAAAGTAAACGTTTTTAATAAACGACCGGACCTAAAAAAAAAGGGTTTTAAAATGTTATATTAAGTGTTTAACTTAATAAAAAAAGGATATATAAAGTTACGATAAATCGTAATAATCAAAAAAATAATACTTAACTTATATCAAAAAATTTAATAATATAATAATCAATTATTAAAAAAAGAAAAAACCGATAAAATTTAAATACCCGAAAAAAACCAGAAAGAATTAACGCGCGAAATATACGAATACTAGTTATACGGATACCCTGGAGTTTATAAAACCCTAAAACGATTATAACGTACGTATTACTTCCTTAAAATAAAGTTAATAATAAAAAAGGTTTTATAAAGATATAATTTATATAATAAAACTAAAATACGACGTTATAAATTATACGGAAAATTATAATTATTATTAGTTATAAAATAATTATAAAATTTAATTACTTTTAATTTTACTATTAAATTATTATTATTAAAAATCCTAATAACGGGTATATATTACGATAATATTTTTATAATCGTAAATCGATTTATAAATTTTTTTTATTTTTTACTATTTAACGAAAATATAAATGTAAAATAATTAATATATATTTTCTTTAAATACTTTATTAATATATACGGATTTTTAATAAAAATAATATTGGATAAAAGTATTATATTTATTTTAAAATTTTAATAAAGCTTTATGGCATAATTAAGCCTAAATTATAAACTTTTAAATACTTTTAAATTATAAATAAATAACCAAATGAAAAAAATTAACTAAACGTTTAAAATTTATTTACGGTATTATATTAATTACGAACAAAATAATTAAGTTAAAAAATTACCGATAACTTAATTAATTTATAACATAAATTATTACGAAAATATTAAGATAATATTAATTAACGTTAATTTTAGCTTTATATTAAAATTTACCGAAATTTATAGAAAAAAGGATTAATTAATATCAAAATAATTTTTATTTCGGAATAATTTAAATAATTATATGCAAAAATAAAAATAAAACTTAAATTCGTACGTATCTAAATATAAAAATATTATAACCAAAAAAGGTTAAAAGGATTAATTTTCCAAAAAGGAAAAATGGTTTACTTAATTACTAAAAATATTTAAACCAAACGATTAAACAAAAAATTTAATTTTAAATATATCGGACCATATAAAGTTACTAAAAAAAATTCGAAAAATAATTACTAATTAAAATTATTCCTTAAAATTAAGCTTTACCCTATTTTCTATATTTCCTTATTAAAATTAATAACGGATATAATTTAAATTAATACGGAACGGAAAAAAAAAGTAACAAAAAACGTATTAATATAAAAAGTTAAAAAAATCTTTGGTACCAAAAAAAAACAGAAAAAAATAATACTGAATTAAGTAAAAAAATTACCCAAAATCAAAAAATATATAAGAACTTATAAAAAACCTTACGGAAACTTAACGCCTATTAAGGAACTTTTACTAATAATACCGGAAACGCCAGGGTTAAATACGTTCCAACCTAATAATTAATTAGCAAAAAAAACGGCCTGTATAAAAGCGGCCAATTCGGTTTCTAATTATTATTACGCTTTTTTTAATCGTTCAAATTTTTTTATTATTTCCGTACCTTAAATATTATAACGTAACATTTTAATTCCGTGACGGCGTAAAACCTTACGTTATTTTTAAAAACGGTTTAATTTATTAACGGTAGAACGAAAAGTTTTTCGCGTTTATTTTTTTTTACGTTCCAGTCGTTTTTTTTTATTTAAAAGTCGTTAATGTTTAAAAATAAAAGGACCAAATAAATTATAAAAATTATTATATTTAACATAATAAAAATACTTCTTAAAATCGGAATAAACTTTATAAATCCCCTTTTTAAATTTGTAACAAAAATATAAAATATAAGAAAATATAACAAAATTAAAAATTTTAATCCGTTTTGATTAAATTAAAACGTTATTATGCTTAAATAATTTTTATTTTTTAATACGGTTAAGTATAATAATTAAAAAAACCCGAAAATAATATATATAAAAAAAAGTTATTTATTAAATAAATATAACAAACAAATTAATTTTTAAAAACAAAAATCCTAAAAAAAAAAAAATTGTATTATAACTTAAGGGTTTAGCTTAAAAATAAACGGTCGGAAAAATTTAAAAATTATTTCCGACGTAAATCCCGAGTTATATAATTAACTTAAAGGTTTTAAAAACCTTAACGTTTTAAGCCCCTTAAGCTTACGGTAAGTTTAAAAATTTTAACGAACTTAAAAATTTAAGCCGCTTAAGTACCGTAAATTAAAAATTACATATATACGTTCGTTATTTTTTTATAATTTAAATAATACTAGTTTATAATATAACTTGGTTACCTAGATTATTTTAAATATCTGTTATTACCAGACGTAATTATACTTCCAGTTTATTATTTAAATTCCCGTAACATTACTGCCAACATAAACCGTACGATTAGGGTTTAATAGTTGGTTAAGCCAGTTAGCCGTTATATAGGGTAATTCATTAGGTGGGGTTCGAGGTTAAACATAAATAAATAATAATAATTAATAATAAGAATAATTTAATAATTATTTTATATTATAGCTTAAAAATATTTATAATATGAATAATAATAAGCGTTTATGTATTTTTATTAGTTCGATACATTCAATCAGTTCGAATATTCAAACCTGTTAAATTCGTCAAGCTACCTTTCCAGCTTAAGCTGTTTAATACGCCAAGGCCTTTAAGCTCGTCGAGCGGGTGACGTAATAAAGGATCCACCTGATCCTTCCTTTCCGGAACTCCGACTGTGCTAGACCCCACCAAGCCTGTCGGGTCATAATAATAGGTACCCAACGGGTCCTCGGCAAATCCGATGGGTACCCGCAGGTACCCACCAATTCAGATGGGTAGTAGATAGGTAACCCATCAGGACCCATGGGTCCTCATGGGTCACCCACGGGTACCCATTCCTCACCATATAAGAGCGTGCGATTGACGAAAAAGGTGATGTGACATCGGCGATGTCTTATGGACTGTGGACAGACAGACATGAGGAGAGTGCCTTATAGGACTTAAGAGAATGAGGGCGCCTCAATTTTGGAGCTAGCCCTGAAGCAAGTTCGTCCCAACTTCTCCTCAATCTTACCTCGCTCTTGTTTTATAAAACCGTCATACTGAATACCCATCTTTGCACTTCAACTCCTTAAATCTCCACATCATGGTCGACCCAGACACCAAGCTCCGTCTCAAGACCTCCTGTGCCACTGCACACGGTCATTACGACCAAATTGTTGCCGTCTCGCAGGATATTATCAATAAATCCTTCGATAATCTCTACGATATCTATCCCGACTATGGCATAGTTAAGTTCTCCAGCCGGAGGATTGGTACTATAAATGGAAGCCTGAACCCTCCCCGTTTGCTGCTCGGTGGCGGGCTCGGGTCTGATATCTCCGTGACCTCTGCCCTTTATGTCATGCGGTACATACCCTGTTTTTTAGCTCCCATCTACATGAAATTGCGACTGACATTTTGTCTAGCTTCAAAGATGGACGCATCTCCATCCCAACTGATGAGAGTCCAGCACATGATCAGGTCGAGAATCTCAAGGGCTGGAACCTGGCCGTGACAATCGACTTGAAGCAGCAGAGCGTCTACGTAGATCCCAATGCCGACCCTGACACTCGGGCGGACCAACAGGCTATGTGGAACTTCATCCACGAAAAGTTTGACGTGCCTGGTGACTACAGCATTGTCAGGCTTTACGCAAAGCTTGCGGGTAAGTACTTGCTTGCTCTACCCCTGCATTATCATTTACTGTTGTATTAAAGAAATATGGACATGGCACTAACAGCGACGGATGATTCAAGATGCTCACTGGTTCGAATTTGACTATCGTAACTCGCAATTCGGCTATAACCGAGACGGCTCTCCCAGGTCTTGGGCCCAGCTGAAGAGGCAAATCCAGGGCATCGACTTCAACCTCCCGTTCATGCTCCATAAATGGGCCAAGGCCCAGGAGAAGAAGGGCTTGACTACCACGGGTGTCAAATTTAGTCTGCCGCCTCGAGATGAGTGTAAGTGCAGTGCACTCTACGCCTCCACTCCCACGATGCGTATCCCCTACGACTAACCCCTGAGCTCATTCTCCGGCGTCTAGTTGACCCTAGCAAGCCGACCTTCCAGCCAACCGCCTTGGTCCACCAGGTCTATGGGTACAAGGACCCGGATAAGGGCGTGCCCAAGCCGGTCATTTCCTATGATCCCCCCGGCGACCTCAACTCGTTCCTGTACTGCGAGATGGTCTCCAACCGTGAGCTGCCCCCTGACAAGCAGCTCGCGCGCAGCGGCAACTTCACTGCCCAGGTACCACGTATCGATGGCACCTACGTTCTAAGCCACCAGCTCTTCCTGGAAACCTTCCTGCTGCCCATGCTCCAGGCTTTCAATAAGTCGTCCATCATCTTCCCCACGAGGCCCACTTTCGCCACCAACGGCGGGAACAGCACCATCTCCTGGAACTTCGCCATCGGCAGCGACGGCGAGCACGAGGACTTCAAGGGTGGCTACTACAAGTTCCAGCCCGTCTATGACCCAGAGACGCCTGCCGACGCGACTTCTTACCGGTTCAAGGCGGAGTATAAGACCAAGCTCGACCCCGTCGGCCATAATACCACCAGCGGGTCGTACGGGAGCTTCGATTCTACCGCCACGACGCGAGTCGACTTCCTGTGGAATCCTGGCGATGCGGGCTTTAACTTGATCGGGACGACCGTGTACGGGTATGATGCGGAGTGGTCTGAGAACTGGGATATGAAGCGACCCTTTGGCTGGTTGAGGTACGTTCTGTCTGCACTTCATATGTTCTACGTATTTACTCAAAGGGGAAAGAGGGAGACAAATGATTTGCTAACTAACCTTCTTTTATTTCAGGGAGACCTTCCAATCCAAATGGTGCATAAAGATCAATATCCTCAGCGTCAAGGACGGCATGCTGCAGCTGGGCGTCGACGCCGGCGCCGACTCCAACTGCAACGTCAACGTCGTTCAGACTCAGGCCGAGCAACAGCAGAGCGTGTCTCCTCCCGGCCAGGCAGAGAGAATCAAGTCGGGCATCGCCAACCAGATTGGGAGTCATGTAAGGGTACTCGAGAGAAATTTGGCCGAATCATTCCAAACGAGCGCCAAGTTTACCTACCCAGGCCGCGGCACTTTCGACTTTTCCGACCCGCAGGTTGGCAACACGGGAGAGATTCTGGCTACTCTTCAGTACAAGCCGTAAGTTTACATCACCTAATACCCCCATTCATTTTTTTCCTTAATTGTTAAAAACGAGATTAGAAAGGAGAGAGAGAAAAGGCTAACAAACCACTTCTCAGCCTCACTCACAACGGCAAGATCAGTATTCCTCCTACAGCCTGCCCTCAGATGAACCCCATGACAAAATTCGAATTCGAACTTGAGACAGTCAAGGCCCCCGGCGTCGCCCCAACCTCCAAACTGAACTGGTCCTACAACAAACCCATCAAGGGAAATCAGAAGGCCGCAGAGGTGCTCATCCAGGGCACTAACAAGAGCAGTGATACCATCACGCTCAAGGGCCTCAGCATCCTCCTGAACTCTGAGCCAAAGGGACGTGCTCCCATCACTGGCAAGGACTTTTCCGTGCACAGATGGAAGATTGGCTCGCCTGACGAGAAGGGCAAGGTGGATGTCTACCAGATCGTCTCCGATAATGACGGTACGCCAGCCTTTAGCAGCGTCAAGTTCGCCAAGGGCGGCAAGGTCGGCGACGTAACGCCATTGACTTTCTCCGGTACTGGAGAGGTGTCTATTAAGCCCGGGGACGCCCTCACGCTGGCGCTTTACACCGGCACGGGCGTCCCTAATACTTACGATGTCACCATTACTGAGAGCTGGCCACATGTTGATGGCAAGGCAGCCCAATGTCTGCCCGAGACGGCCAAGGTCATTCTGTCGCCATGAAGAAGAAGAGGAAGAACAGATGCAGATGGCAGTATGAAGTAGTCGCCCCTTTTGGTACGAGATCCTTCTATAATTATGCTTCAATTCGATCATCTTTTAACCTTGGCTCCGAGCTTTGCTTGAGAGCACATGATAGTCCGTAATAATCAGGTACGCCGCGAATGTTGGGTTATGAACTGGTGCCCGAGTTAAGGGATACCTCTATTACTAGTATCAAGTATCACCAGTAAAAGTGTGATTTTTCCATAGATGAAGTCAGAAATATACCAAGTCACGTAGCCCAAAATGCAATAAGAGCATGCTCAACATAAACACCACGATAACGGGGAGATTGTACGCCGACAATCAACTCCTACAAGTAACACCGAACATCCTCCTCAATGCCCTGTACTTCTCCGCAAGCTACCAGTATCCTTCTAAGCGCCTCTACGGTGGTGTCGATTCTAGCCGCCAGCTGTCGTATTGTTTCCCTTTCTTACGTAACCTGACAGCCAGTTCATCGGCATGTATTGGTCGAATCGATGGTTTCAGCTCCCCCATGAGTGCCGATATTCCCTGTAAGACGCCTATCAGATGTCTCTGAACCCCTGTAAGTCGTAATCACGCCGCTGTGGGCATCCCTTGTGAGTGCTCGCTTATGACATACCGACCGTCTAGACTGTTGAAGACCTGAGTCCCTGTTTCCGCGGTTCAAATAGTCCACATCCACCCATCAATGGTCGGTCATGCCATGTTGCAGCTAATTCTCCTCTTTAACTGCGTAGAAAATATATGAGCATGCTATTATGACTACCTGATCATGTCTGCTCCAAACATACCTTCTTCAGCACAAAGGGGTAAGCCCAGCGCTATCCCAGGCTCAAGTCCAGCGCCAGTTCCAGGACCAAACAGAAGCGGCAACACAAAAACTTCCGCACCTCATCAAGAGCAATCCACCGCCCAAAGCCCTCAATTGATCTCCGTGCAGACGCCAACGGGAGGCGGTGCCATCCAGGGCATCGGTGAAAAGTTCGCCGCCCAGCCAGCGACGGGGACAGCGACGCTCACCATCCCTATTAGTGCTACTGAGGCTCGACCCGGAGGTACGCCGTCACTGGCCCTGGGCTACTCGTCCGGCAGCGGCAATGCGCCCTTTGGAATCGGCTGGTCACTCAATATTGGAAGTATTACTCGACGAGTATCCAAGGGACGACCGCAGTACGAGGATACACGAGATAGCGACGTGTGAATCCTACAAGATGAGGGGACTTGGTGCTTACCTCGAAGCAGCCACAGATTGCAGGCGACTATAGTATTCGCAGGTACCAGCCGCGCTCCGAGGGCACCTTCGCCCGTATTGAGCGAGTCACCCACCAAGATGGTCCTGGAAATGTGCACTGGCGCGTCACATCCAGAGACAACGCCCTGAGTGCCTACGGGCGTAACAGCAGCTCGAGGATCCACTTTGCGAGCAAAGGCAACAAGAACATATTTTCCTGGCTGCTCTGCGAGACATATGATGTCAGTGGTAATGCCATCTCTTTCGTCTACAAGTCGGAAGACGATCAAGGCATCGACTTGAATGCAGTCAATGAGAGAAACCGTACGTCTGTCTCCAGGAGCACTCAGCGTTATATCAAATCTTTCAAATACGGAAATAGCAAGCCCACTCAACGCACTTCTATCGAAGATCCAACTACTCTAGGTCCACTGTTTAGTGGGATGCCGTCGACTAACTGGGCCTTTGAGCTCGTTTTCGACTATGCAGACCATCATTCCAACGAACCAACACCGGCTGGCGACAATCCGTGGCCATCTAGCAGGATCCCTTTTCGACTTACCGCCAGGGATTTGAGGTCCGCACGTATCGACTCTGTCGTCGAGTTCTCATGTTCCATCGCTTCTCGGACGAGATGGGTGTTGATGCTCTTCTTGTTAATGCACTCGAGCTCAAGTATAACGAGCAGCCAACCATTTCCTTTTTAATACGCGCCATGAGCAAAGGATACGTAAAAAGAAACACAGACGCTATTCTGCGCGGCAGCGTGGGTTCTTACTTTTCACGAGCCCTTCCGCCGCTGGATTTTGACTACATCGCCGCGGCCACAGGTGAAAGGATTGCGAGGAGCGTGGTAAAGGAAGTAGACTGGGAGAGCCTGGAAAACCTGCCTGAAGGCGTAACAGGCCCGTTGTACCAGTGGCTAGATCTCCATGAAGAAGGCCTCGAGGCCGTCTTTGCCGTCCAGGGTGGCTCATGGTTCTACAAGCGCAACCAGAGTGCTGCGGGTACAGTCTCTTCCCTAGAAAACAGCACACTCAGCAGGACGGTAACTCTGGAGCCGACGAAGGTTGTCAACCGGATGCCCAACGTTAGCGACACTGAGAAGCCGAGGTTTGGTGACTTGAACGGCGATGGATCGCTTGATGTCGCCGATATGACTGGCCCGGTCAGGGGCTTCTACAAAACGACTGCTGAGACATGTCCCGACGCTGTGCAGGGCAATGGGACGTGTTTCCGCCGTTTGAGTTATGGCCTTCCGGTATAGATATTGGCAACCCCAACGTGCGTTTCATCGACCTCACAGGCGACGGACGTGCCGATATCCTTATCACCGAGGACCAGATCTTAACATATCACGTATCTCTCGGATACAGCGGGTACGGTGCTCCCCGAAGTGTCCACAAAAGGACAGACGAGGAGCGCGGCCCTCGCGTCCTCTTCTCCGACGTCGATGAAAGTGTCTACTTTACCAACCTGTCCGGTGATGGGACCTCAGATCTGTGCCGCGTACGTAACGGGGAGAATTGCTACTGGCCAAATCTCGGATGCGGGAGGTTCGGGGTAAAAGTGACCATGAATGGCTCGCCATACTTTGATAGGCCTGAGGCGTTTACACAGAAGCGTGTCTTAATGACTGATATAAACGGCTCGGGGGCGACGGATATCATCTATGTTAGATCAGAGGGCGTTACGCTGCATTTTAATAATTCAGGGAATGGCTGGGCCAAGGTAGAACATCTGCCGTCTTATTTTTTGCCTCCTATCGACACTCTCGCCAGTATCACAGCTACCAATCTTATGGGAAACGGCACCAACTGCCTAGTCTGGTCATCCTCTGCGGCATCAGACACTTGCAGTCCTTTGAAGTACATCAACTTTAACAACGGCATCAAGCCACACCTCCACGTCAAGATCACCAACAATATTGGCAAGGAAACCAACCTAAGCTATCTCCCCTCCACCACTTTCTACCTCCGCGACGAACTCGAGGGAAAACACTCTTAAGGTAAAGCAACGGTAGGGGACGGCAGGCCTAGGCGCTATTCCCAACCGGAGTTTTAAAGACTCCGATTAGAATCGTAAGACGCGTACGGGCCCAGTGTACCGATAGGGGGGGGTAAACTCCGGTCAGCCACGGAATCTTGTAAGCTCCGATTAAAAATCGTATAACGTACGCGCGCACGGGCGCCCCCGTATACGGACCGGGGCGCCGGCATCTATACAGGGCCCCCCCCCCCCCCCTATATAGACGCCGGCGCGGCCGCCGCACGGCGCAGCGTACGGTACGGCGTAAATTTCTTTTACGGCGCGGCCGCCGGCGGTACCCGTCCGAACCGCGTACTTCGGGGTTAAGGGTGGGAGGGCGTAACGGGAACGAATACGAGACAAATACGACGGCCGAATACGACGGCCGAATTCGGAAGCCGGACGACGTCCCCGGAAAACGGACGTCCTTGCGGCAAAGGGTAACCTTAAGGTAAAATAACGGTAAAAAACGGCAAACCTTGAAAAAGGGCCGGGGCCCCGTAACGTGCCGGCAAATTAATAACGCTAGGTACGAGATTACCGTACGGACGTATTTGCCGGTATACGGACGGCCGAAAAAAAGGGAAAAGGGGGCGCGCGGAAGGGGAAGGGGTAAT
>QJNX01000234.1:0-99843 GCA_004155925.1 Monosporascus sp. MG133 | reverse complement strand
GGGGTTATGGATAGATGCTGTCACAGTGCGTGTGGGACGGAACGAGGGAGAAGCGGCGACAGGGGGGAGGCGGCGAATGGAGAGAGGCCGGCTGGAAGGGTTCGCAATAATGTTGCTACGGATTGACTCCTGAGAAGGCTGGGCTAGGTAACATGAATACGATGTCGGGTTTTTGGATGGTGTAGAGTTCGGAGAATCAGCTTGGATACCCAGACCAACATTAAGTTCCCTTGCCAAATTTTGCCAGGTCGCGCAGTGATCCGAGTCCACGGCCCTTAAGATCGATTCAAGCCGAGAATACGCAATGAAGGAAAGGGATCGTGTCGCAACGATCCGGGGAAACTGACTCAAGGAGGCCGAAGCGTTGAGGAGTTACACGCGTATGAGCGGGCCCCGGACCTGGAACAGAGAGGACTTCAACGAAAAAGGAGAGTAGGATCGCCAGCTGAGACAGCTCTCGTTTGTTTGTTCTTTCGTTCGCTTCGGTCGCAAGTGATGATTGAATTCGGGGTTTCGAGATTATTGTAGAGTCCTCGGCCGTGGTGTGCGGATGGGTTACTGTATCGGGACAGATGCCAGATATTCTAGAAAAGAATATCTATAAAAAAAGTTATAGTGATTAGTCTAGCTACGATAGGCGTTATGTAAGGCCCAGAGCTGCAGGATAGGATGTATGTAGGTAGGAAGTAGATTATGCAGCATAATATTGCGGTAAGACCTGCAAGATGCTATCCCGGCACAACTCGGGGGTTGATATCAGATCCCGGTCTTAAAGGGAAGGAAAAGAGAGGAAAGTAAAATGAATAACACCCAACCTCGATGGGATAAGTGAAATGAGAAATGGACGGTTGCAGGTGACGAGGTTGGGGGATCGAGGGATTGAGAAACTACATACAGGTACCTAGTGGCCTATCAATATGTACCTGGCGCATAGCAATTGGGACTTCCAGAGTCCCTCCTGCCGCGAGCCGAAAGGGACGTCCGGTCCAGCCGTCTAATGCATACGGACAACTCCAAACCTTCACCTGTCTCAAGGGCATGCTTCCCAACTTTCCCGCCTTCTGCTAGGTAGAGATTCCGACCTACCTACATATTCTCTGATGCTTGAGATGTACGGATATAAATGTGAGGCGGCATTGACCCGCGGGCCTACTGTACCTACGCTAACTGGACCCTGCAACTTAAATCTGCAAGCTTCATCCGCCCCGTGCGACTACTGCTTAAATGGGTTAATAGCAGAGCGAAAGAATGGCGCGGCTCCCTTCTGATTGGATTGCTAGTCAAGTCCGTGATGGGGGCTTGGAAAGTTGGAACCTGGCATAAAACCTATCAATAATAGGTTCAACAATAGATTTCGCCGCCCTCCTGAGCATGGTTAAATTAAGGATCCCGGCTTAGGGAGTATAAATGGCTTCTCCGACCAATTTCCTACTATACTGAATGCATGGTCAGATCTACGCTTGAACATATGTATCTCGTAATCGTGAAGTTTCGGGTCCTCTTGTAACCGCATATTCCAGCTTCGCTCATTGCAGTTGGGGAGAGGTGGCTTGATATATAGTGATGATAGGTAGGCAGTCTCCTATTATGCGAGCGGCCGAGCAAGCACCTCGAGATGATAACATCCGAGTTCCTGTCTTTCGCATCGTCTCGAGTGGGACAGGAAGTATCATGCGCCGTGCGGCTTTAGGATTCGTATGTGGTTCTGGAACCGAGTTCTCAATACCACCCTACACGTTTTAAGGGGGGGCTTCATAGCGGACCCGTCTGGCATTGGAAGCAACTGTAACTCACCCAGACTATGGACTTTAGGTTGCATCGGATATTTCTTGCAGTGAAAGTGATCGTACTGCTGGCAGAATCTGGGGGCTTGCCCTCCAGGTCGTGCACCTTATCATCAGCTGTTCCGCTTCGTGCTGTCGCGGTCATTGCCTGGCAGCAAATGTTTGAAGCAACAGGTATGGACGGGATGACGTATCTGGCAGCAATAGGCAAAGAAGACCAGGAGTTCCTCTTCGCTTCGATCTGCTTAACCACCCACTCCCAGTACCATCAAACAATATCGAACAAGAAAAGGCACGATTCTCGGCATGAGAGCCAGAAAGCCGTCACTCCTGCCTGACCAATCATGGAATCGCCTAGACAAATTGATAGGGGAAGACGATTCCCAAAAGGGCGATTCTGAAACACCGACACCCACCAAACCCAGATCCCCAGAATTAACCGGGCAGATGAACCAATAAGGTGATAAATCTTTTCCCGGTTAGACCTGTTTTAAGAAAGCCTTGATGAACCCCGGGCAACTTGAACTTCGGAGTCTTCAATTAAAATAAGGCTTGATCTTTGAAATCAACCCTTGCTCGGATCGCAGAGACCAGAAGGGCCGCGCGAAGGGCACCTGATGGATGAGTCGGCCTGACCGAGAAGGCTGGCTAACGTTATTTACACAAGATTCCCGAACTTTTTCGCGCGAGCGGGGAAGCACGTTGCAACCTTAAATATCCTCCCTTGCAGCTGTGGGAGTGAGTGGTGATGTCTGTTCAAGAGGTGGTGGTCCCTGCAAGTCAGATCTCACACCGACTCGCATCTATTATTCTATCGACAGCCTCGCTCAAAAGTTCATCGTAGCCGACAGAGCCCATTGCCGTGTGCGGTGAAGAGGAAAGATGCCACTCCTCCCTATTATCGTGGCACGCAGAATTGTTTTGGAGATTCCAGTTATTCCTTTTCCCTCCAGCGGACCATGCGAGTTCTGACCGCATGTCAAGTCAGACGGGTCACATCTACTCCGTACATGGCTTTTCCAGACAATTCGGTGAATGCGTGGTAGAAGGGGGAGATGAACACAGCAAGCAAAGAAGACACCCTCGAAGACGCTTAGCCTCGGACACATGTTGTCTTTCAGCTTCGAAAATGACCTGGTTCGATCTTGGCTGGGAGGTACATATTTAATCTCTACTACTATGGTAAGTTTATTTATACATTGCAAGGCAGCTAGTTCCAAAAAAACTCACGTGGTACACAAAGTAAGCAGTTCCGGCTCCGTATAATCAATCGTTTTCGCCCAATCAGAAAATAGCTTTTAAGTTCAACGGTCCATTGAATTGTACCGGAAATGGCACGCGAGCGACTGCACGATATTCAATGGGAGTGTAGTTTACCTACGTAGTATGTACCGTAGTAGGTTAGTAAAAGTATTTTAGACGTCCTTAACCCCGAGAGCTTCCTTAATGTCACCAACCAAGTTCCGTGCCTTTACGCAATAGAAACCTTCATACACAGCTCGGTGTCCTCTACCGTACGTCTAGGTACCCAATTGAAGGTACATACTTCCATGGGTGCATCCGTAATCCAAGCAGCATACATTTTTGAGGCGTTGTACCGGTGTACTCCGTAAGCGCATCGCGTCACCCACCCGCACGCAGCTTTGGAGTCCTTTGCCTCATCCCCAATCCCCAGCTGTGTGCGATACATCATCCAACGGCACCAGCGAGCCAACTCATCACTCGCATCTGATCTGAGTTGCCAACGCATTATTAACTTTGGAAGCGTTCTATACAAATACAATCACCGATATTAACACATAATTTAGCAAAAGATGACCCCATAAACAATAATATGATATTCCCCTCAACCTCCGCCATACTAATTCCATGACCTAATATCAACAACATGACTGCGGCCACGGCTCATCAACAACACCAAAGTCAGCAGCAGCAGCAATATAATGCATACGTCGCTTCCCAGTACTCACATCCAAACTACAGCCCCAACCACGGCCAACATCTGCCACCCGCCGCCGCGTCATCGTCACAGCAGTCCCGTTACACCTCGAATCTTTTGCCGGGAACTAATGCTAATGGTGCATCCTCTACCGTCATGCCCACCCGCGTCGTGTCCAACGGCACCAACGGCGGTACCAACGGTGCCAACGGCCTAAATGGCGGAACTCATCCGCTTTCTCAACGCGAGGGAGCTTCAGGTTTGCAGAGACCTGCTCCCACCAACGGGAATTCCCAGTCGAATTCGCGCTCTTCGCAGACGCCCGTCGATGACGACAAATCCGACACCGACCGCCGCCCATCAAGCGCCCCGGGATATAAGAATAACAATTCGCTCTCTCTCGTCACGTCCCACGATGGTTTCGAACAAAACCGGTCCAGACGACCCGTCAAACCTCCCCTGCTGAGATCCAAGAGTGAGCACATGATGCGCCAGGATGAAGCTGCTAGCAGCCCAGAAGGAGAGATACACGAATGGGGCGCACGCCATGGCTTCGAAGACCACTACCAATCAGATTTTGTCTCCCAGCTAGCTATCGTACGTTTATTTCGTTATTGTTTGTCCGGCTCGCCTTCTCTGTCACATGTTGCCGCCATCACCTCCTCTCGTGCTACCGAGAGGTCCGAGACTGCCCTTATGCGCTCCTCTTAACAGGACCGGATGCGTCTCGAATCAGCCATCACGGTTTTTCCCAGCAGATACTCCTGAGAAACTTTCTTCGCCTTGCATTGTTCGTTCGTGCTGGACTGGCAGCTAATACCTCGCCTAGAATTGGTACATGTATTTTACCGAGAGACGCCATGAGACGACGGGTCAGCCCAAATTGCCCAACTACGAGATTGAAGACTGGCGCATGCGAGACCGTCTGAAAACTGTATCCGCTGCTTTGGCCGTCTGCCTTAATATTGGAGTCGAGCCGCCGGATCAGCTCAAGACGAATCCGGGTGCCAAGCTTGAAGCCTGGACCGATCCTTTTGTGCCACCAGCGACGAAAGCGCTGGAAACCATCGGAAAAAACCTTCAACAGCAGTACGAAAATATCTCAGTGCGTACTAGGTATAAGCAGTATTTGGATCCTTCTGTTGAAGAAACTAAGAAGTTCTGCACATCGCTGCGTAGGAATGCAAAAGATGAACGGGTTCTTCTCCATTACAACGGACACGGAGTTCCTAAACCTACAGCATCGGGGGAGATCTGGGTCTTTAATAAGAATTATACTCAGTACATTCCTATCTCGCTGTACGACCTTCAAACATGGCTTCAGGCGCCTACCATCTTCGTCTGGGACTGCTCCGAGGCTGGGAACATCCTCAACAACTATCACCGGTTTGTTGAGAAGCATGAGGAGGAGGAGGAAGCTGCTGTGGCCGCTGATCCCAACCATGAGAAGACCAAGTACCGGTCGTATCTCCATTTAGCAGCGTGTTCCGTCAAGGAAAATCTACCCACGAATCCGCTCCTACCAGCTGATCTTTTCACGGCCTGCTTGACGACGCCGGTGGAAATGGCCCTATGGTTTTTCGTCCTGCAGAATCCGCTGGAAACGAACATATCGCCAGAGCGGGCCAAGAAGCTCCCAGGGAGACTTCAAGAAAGGAGGACGCCGTTGGGAGAACTTAATTGGATTTTTACCGCCATCACTGATACGATCGCTTGGACGTCTCTTCCGCGGCATCTATTCCGTAAGTTCTTTAGACAGGACCTGATGGTTGCTGCTCTATTTCGAAATTTTATTTTGGCCCAGAGGATCATGATGGTATACGGTTGTCATCCTCAGTCATATCCTGAATTACCGGATACACATCAACATCCCCTCTGGGAGAGTTGGGATCTAGCTGTAGACCTAGCTCTGGCGCAATTGCCCATGCTGGAGAGGAAAGAGAGTGAAGGCATTGAATACGAGTATCAGAGCTCGACGTTCTTTACTGAGCAACTGACTGCCTTTGAAATCTACCTTATGCGAGGCGACGCTCATCTGAAAAAGCCGCCTGAGCAGCTTCCCGTTGTCCTTCAGGTCCTGTTGAGCCAACAACACAGGGTTAGGGCCCTAGTATTACTTGGCAAGTTCTTGGACCTAGGGCCTTGGGCTGTTCAGCTCGCTCTGAGTATTGGCATTTTCCCTTACGTGCTGAAGTTGCTCCAGTCCGCGGCGGCCGAACTGAAGGCTGTCATGGTCTTCATTTGGACCAGGGTACTTGCGGTGGATATTTCGTGTCAACCAGACTTGATCAAGGACAGCGGATACAATTACTTCCTATCCATCCTCAAACCCTCCGAGGGACTGCCGGTGGTTGACAGCGATGAGCACAAGGCAATGTGCGCATTCATCCTCGCAATGCTCTGCAAGGGTTACAAGCCAGGTCAGGTTGTCTGTAATCAAACGGACGTTATGACATACTGTCTGGTTCATCTCAGGAACGACAAGAAGCCCTTGTTGCGTCAGTGGGCTTGTCTGTGCATTAGCCAACTATGGCAAGATTTGCCCGAAGCAAAGTGGCGAGGCATCAGAGAGAATGCGCCGATGAAGCTGTCAGCTTTGACCAAGGACCGGTATTGCGAGGTACGGGCTGCCGTAGTCCATGCCATGACAACGTTCCTGGGCATCCCGGACTTGACCGACGAGGTAGCTCGGATTGAAGAATCCATCGCTTGGACGTTGCTCGATATGACTAATGACGGGAGTCCACTCGTCCGCAAGGAGCTGCTTGTCTTCCTTTCTCACTTTGTTCTGCGATACGAGAACAAGTTTATTGTCAGCGCTTTTGAACAACTGATTGAAGAGAAGGAATATTTGTCGTATTCTCCCAGAGACGACGGCTTAGACCACCGGATGGGATTGCACTACGCTCGGCCTGAGAACCGAAACCCCGATGGTACTATCAAAGCAACCGCTCACGGCCTTTCGCACAATACGGTGTTCGCGGCGTGCTGGAAACATATTCTCATATTGACTGTCGACCCTCACCCGGAGGTTCAGCGCGATGCTACCGTCATTGTCGATTACGTCCATAACGTCCTCCTCTCATCCTCCGTTGGATCCCAAGCCCAAAGTCTGATGGAAGACATACGGAAGCGTGCACGCCGCGCCCAAGGACACAAGAAACAGCCTTCAACTGCTCGGAACGGTGTCATGGGTGTCACTGCTTCTGACACCACTGCGCCGCTGCCTTCCCCGGGTCTGTTGAAACGGACCGCTAGCTACTTATTCCCAAGCGTGTGGCGTGAAGATAAACCGGCGGAACCTGCACGTGCCGCGACATCTGGCGTGCAACGGAGCCCCTCTCAGAAGCTTAGATCTGCTGTTGAGCGGACTGCACCGCCCGAGCAAAACGATCAATTGGGGTCGCATGCCCACTACCATGTCGCCAGTGAGCCTGTTTCAGGCGGTTTCCGAGATCGTAACCTTGAAGAGGAACCTTCCTTACCCCTTACGAGCACATTCCTGGATTGGTCCATCGAGTACTTCCGGGAACCGCAGATGAAACCCAGCGAAGCCGAGGAACCAGGAAGCACGGAATACAATGAGCGGCTGTGGAGAAGATCACGGAATGACAACATACTCAGAGAAACCCAGCCTCAAAAGCAATTTGCCGGCAACAATAAGTGGAGCAATCAACTATGTATCATGAATAATAGTGCTCAGCCGGCTAAGATGACTTTCCACCAGTTCGAAGATCATCTTGCAGTCGCCGACGCAGGTAATACTGTATATGTATGGGATTGGAAAAAGCAAAGCCGGCTGAATCGGTTCTCAAATGGCAATCCTGAAGGTTCCAGGATTAGCGACATGAAGTTCATCAATGAGGATGACACGGGTTTCTTGATGACTGGCTCTTCAGATGGTGTCATCCGTATCTATCGGGGCTACGATTCTGAGAAGACGACAGAGTTGGCATCGGCCTGGAGGGCATTGACTCACATGGTCCCAAGCAATGTCAACTCGGGGATGGTGTTTGACTGGCAGCAGGTTACGGGCCGGGTTCTTGTCGCCGGCGATGTCCGTGTTATCCGGGTCTGGGCAGCCGCTTATGAGACGTGTATCACGGACATACCGGCACGGTCAGGATCTTGCGTCACGTCATTAACGTCTGATCAAATGACTGGCAACATCTTCGTTGCCGGGTTTGGCGATGGTGCTGTGAGGGTATTCGATACCCGCCTTCGACCGCAGGAGTCGATGGTCAAGAAATGGAAGGATGACGCCGACAGGCAATGGATCAGAAATGTACACATGCAACGCGGCGGACAGCGTGAACTGTTATCTGCAAGCCGGAACGGAAAGGTCAAGCTCTGGGATATCCGCATGGACAACCCGCTCCGGGTGATCCAAGCAACGAGTGACACCCTCCGGACAGCAAGTGTCCATGAACATTTGCCGGTGTTCTCAGTGTAAGCTTGCCCTGAGTCTCCCTTTATACTGACTCCTTTGCTAATGCAATTCTCAGGGGAACATCCTCCCATACTGTCAAGGTCTTTAACCTCGACGGCACCGAGCTTTCTCGCATAGAGCCCTACTCCAGCTTCCTGCAGCAGAACCGCGGGTCGCCCATTTCCGCCACGGCCTTCCACCCACACCGCATGATCCTGGGATGCGCGGCACGCGGCGACTATCACGTCAACCTCTTCACGTGCGCCTCGGAGAAGGCCAGCGACTATTTCAGGTCTATATAAATAACCCCTTGCCGCCTCAGCCTCCCATACTTTAATCGTCGGGCAACGGCTTCTTGGTTGAGGCGATTTAATAACCTCCTTGTCATCACTGGCAGCGGTAAAGAGTGTAACGAGAAGATGTCTATTTCTTTTAATCATGGCCTACTGGTTCGTGGGTGTCCGTCCGTTTGCATAAGAGGGGTGGCTGCAGCAAAATCTTCAGCTGGGGTTTACGACGGGCGGGCGTTTCGCGTTGTTAATTTTGCTCTTTGCCTTCAGCCTCAAGCCGCAAAATTCTCGAGGATATCGCTGATGACCGCCACGTAATTCTCATGGCGGCATGTTGCTAATCTTTTCCTTTTCATCTCCTCGGAGAACGAACGCCTAGAGCTACGTAGCGAGAGATGTAGAACAGAAACGGCCTCGATTGTTAAGTTAGACAGACGACTGTATACAGCCGGGGAGGGGGCCACATCTCATCCTATCTATCGGTCTGGGAATTCCATCTATCTACCTAGGCGCCTATGCTGGGTGAATAGAAGGAAACCTGCGTGCACGCAGATAGATGACAGCTGGTTTTGGTCCTGATTGTGGTTCTGGCTAGGCGGAGATCCGGCCGGCGGTAATGGACATTCGTAATGAGTTTGGACGAATGAAGAATTCCCGTGCTGCGACTTCTGTGTGTTCTTATTAGGGGTTTTGTGTGAGTGACTGTGAGTAAGTAGACTGAATAAGACTTGTGGACGACATCCGGGACAGTCTATTTCGGAACAGCTTCAGCCGACTCGACCGGGTCGTGACCATTCTAGTCTGTTCGAGATTCTATTTGTATTCTTGGAAGTGTTATAGGCCATTCGCATCATCCTGGATCTCTCCAAATCGACTTCATACCCCGGATGGCATACTGGGGCGTTCCAGGAAAGTAAATGCCGTGTTACACATTGATCTAACTTGATCAACAGTGGTTCGCTTCGCCATCAGCTTTCAATTCCCTCGTGAGCCAGCATCGCACGTGCTGTTCTTTCTATCGGGGTTGGAGAAGAGACCCGCGTATGCCGTCGCGTCCGCCATCGTGAAAGGGGAGTCTATGCCTCGACCTCGAGGTGGTACATCTTCCACCACAGCCCTGACGCTGCCATGGCGACCGGCAAGACCCTCGGAGACCTCGGCATGGCGGCGTGCATCCCCCCTATGGGACTCCTGAAAGAGCCCCGGCTCTTCCCCGAAGCTGCTCCGGTCGGTTACAGTTGTTGTTGCGCGGCTGCTTGGTCGGCTTGCGCCTTCGAAAAGATCGATATTGTCGAATCCAGCAACTGAGCCCTCATCCGAGGGCGTCCATGAAAGTGTGGTGCTCCTGGCGTGTCTGATTGTGCTGGCGTCTGATGGGGCACCGCTCTGGGAACGGCGGTGGGCAGGGGAGGCTGGTAGCGGAGGCATGCTGGCAGGGATTCCAAACGGGTGCCTTCCCGCGAATGGTGTGGTGTTTTTGTGGTACTGGGAGTAGTCTAACGCCGGCTGATTCACTCTCTGGTAGAAATTCCGGAGGGGGTTCGATGAGGACTGATGCCCGTGGGCGTGTCCGTACGGACTCGCCGCTCGACTCTTCCGTAACCCCAGCTCGTCCATCTCAACAGCGCCCCGGAGACCAGAAGCCCGCGCCTCGGCCTTAGGGTCTGCGTCATCGAACGACATCCGCGCCCCTCCCACGCTGCGACCGAAATCCTCGCCCCGCGGCACATAGCCCGTGCCCGTGCGCGGCAGCGGTGTCGGGTGATGCTTGAAGTAGTAGATCCGCGTCCACAGGGTAGCGCCGACGGCGAAGCAGAGCGTCGAGACCACCGTGTGCGCGATGCTGCATCCTCTGATAGGCGCGAAGGGGAAGGTCTCGCGGTCCGCGGACGCGATGGCCACGGTCGTGATCAGGACGAAGCTCACGAGCGCGTCGATGGCGAGGAAGCGGAACGCCAGGGCGAGGAGGAGCGCCTCGGCGGTCTCGGGCGAGCTTGTGGCGTCGAGGATGGTGCGCAGGGCGGCGATGGCTCCCTCCTGAGGAGGCTTGGTGGTGGTGGGCATCGGGAGAGCGTAAGAGGTGGCCAGTTGCGAACGTTGACGACTTTTTGCTCATGCGAGTTAGATGCTGCTATTTATCTGGCATAGTACTGGAACTTAGTGGAACCTGAAGTTTCACGGTGAGGCCGCTACGTAGGGAGAAATATACTCCACTTTGAAGTCTTTGTCCTTGTCCATATCATTGCGGTTTGTGAAACAAGTGACCTGTCAGCTCGCCGACAGGGGCCGAGCCATGTGAGTTGTTTATCTGACCGGCTGCCCTGACTAGACAGGCTTATACGATCTGGCTGGAAAGATGAACGGGTAAATGGTGTTGTCAAAGTCCCAGGGCTCAAGCACACACATACGCACATATATATACATATATATTCACTGCCATTTCCATTCCTTCGATGAGTGGCGTTCTACATTCTTCGTAAGAGACATGCAGAAAAGGCTGGCTGAGCCTGCTCCGTGACGGTTGTGACATGTCGTTAATATATGTTGGGGCTTTTCTAGACAAAGAAGTAATTATCACTGTCTCTGCTGGACATCGAACATTAGCATCTACCACTGCATGTACTGGGAAATTTCGGTTCAAGATAATATCGGTATATCACTACCGGAATATCGGCTCCTCATTGGGGGTCATGGTGTCCCTCAGGAAGATGGTAGCTACTAATTGGGCACCCAAAACCCTTCAGGCCCAGTGCCCTCCTCTCCGTACGATAGGCTTGCGGCGTAATGCGTTTGGTGCCTCTGCATATAGATTGTCCTTCAACTATTGCGCAAACACTCCCACCATGTTGCGCACGTGGAGGAGTTGTTGGCAAGGAGGCATACAACCTGCCCCCTTCTCTCGAGCGGTGAGAGCAAGCGAGGAACAGAGGATGTGTAGCCTCAAGCCTCGACTCTCAGCCCCTATCACCCATTTCCCTCGCTGGCATTGTGTCGGGACTTATACCAATAGCGTCCCAAAATCGTCGAAGCCTGCGCGGGTGAGGTGTTGGCATATACGTATGAATTTGTACAAACCGTCTCATATTGAATGTAGCAGTCTAAGCAGCTTAAATACCTACAATGATCTTGTATAATTAGCGACGGATTGTATTGTAGTAAGTCTGTAGAGTTTGGCGTACGGAATCAGAATAATTAGTGACTAATCAAATCGACTCTTTTAACACGTACTCCCATTTCGAATCAGAGTATCGGGACCCCACTTAGCTGCTGAAACACACACCTTTTTTTATACCGTAACGTTCAACTTCGAATACGCTTCAAAGCGATATATCTTAGCAATCAGGAAGCTCCCGATTTCAGCCATATATCATTATGTAGCCCTCGTCGAGGGCTACATTTTCATATTGGTTAATCTTTTATAACTGCTTTATTTGATAAGAATTAAGTTTTTAAATAAAAATTTTCCTTTTAAATTACATAAATTCTTTAATAACTTCGTTAATATAATGGTTATTGTTACGGCCAGTATTAATATAGCATGGTAACTAGTTTATTAGCGCTATAAACAAAGTTTTTAAGCTGAAGAAAAAAAAAAAAAAACGTAAAGCCGTAAAGTACGTAAAAATCTATAAATATACCATGGTAACTAGTTTATTACCGCTAAAAACAAAGTTTTTAAGCTTAAAAAAAAAAAAAAAAACGTAAAGCCGTAAAGTACGTAAAAATCTATAAATATCCCCACTTTTTATGTAATAGGTAGCTAATTTATGTGGCAGCTATTAGCTTTATATAACGGTTATTAGTTTTATAGTTTAATTATAAGGTTACCGTTATATTACCCCTTTTTAAAAACTTATATACGATTAAAAAAAATATATAAATTTTTGTTAGTTATAAGTACCGTTTTTTTTATTAGTCCGGTTCTTATTTTTGCGGCTTTATTATTATCGGAATAGTTTTCGTTAATTTTATCGGCAACCGTTACGTATATTTATTTTTATAAATAAACCGGTAATTTAAATATTTTAAAATATTTTATATAAAACCGTTTTATTACGATTAAAACGTTTTTAAAGTTAATTACGAAATATTATATTTCGTTAAAATCGTAATTTTTTTATTTAATTTAATATTATAATTTTTTTTAAATATCCGTCAAATTTTAATTTACCGGTAATTTTTTTAAATAATAATAATATTTAAATTTATTAAGGTAACAAATTATCGTTAATTTTATATAACCGATCGATATAAAATAAATTAATTATTTTATAATTTAATAATAAATTAAAAATAATATTATATCCGTATTTTTTAAAAATTTTAAAAAGTTTTATTTATTATAAATTTAAACGAATAATCGGTATTTACGTTACGAATTTTTTTTTACGGAAAGAATTTTTATTATTAATTTTAAAATTAATTAAATAACGTTTTTTATTAACTTATACCTTTTAATATTTTTATATTTTTAATATAACTTTTTTCGTAAACGTTTAAATATTTTTAATTTATTTTATAATTATTAATATCCGTTAAATTAATTCGGTTTTTGCTTTTATTATATTTAAATTTAACGAAAATAAATTCCGGATATCTTTATTTAATATAATTTTTAACGGAATTATATTAATCGATAAATATTATAATAAATTAAACGTAAAATTTAATACCGATATATATACGTTTTAATCGTTTTAATATTTATTAATATAAAAACGTAAATATTAATTTAATTTTTAATTCGTAAATTTAATAATTTTTTAAGTTTATAAATATAAAACGTTTTTATAACGATATTTTATACCGATAAATTTATTTAATTTAATTAAAAATTAAATAATAAATTATTTTACGTTATTATTAATTTAAATAACGAATATTTTAAGAAAACGATATAAATATTAATAATATTAATTAATTAAAATTTCGATAATATTAATTTTTTTATTTAATAAAGTTATTATAATTTTATTAAATTTATTAATAAATATTTATATATAATTATAACCGTAACAATTTTTCGATATATTTTTTCCGTCGACGATAACATAATTTTAAATATTATTTAAAATAAGGAAAAAAAAAATTTTATGGTTTTATTTTAAAATATTTTATTCCGACGGTAATCGTAATAATTCCGGATATATTATCAGATATTTTATTTAAGCCGGAATTAAATATATTTCCGTATTAATATTTTAATTATTTTATTTAAATTAAAGTACGTAACTATTTTAAATACGTAAATTTTGCAAATAAATATTATACGAAAAAAAATATAACCATTAATTATTTTTTCGGATATTATTAATTTATTATTTTTTTTACTTAGGTTTTATATTTCGTTTTCGTAACAGATAAGGTTAATTAAATCGGTATTATATAGGAAATTTTCGATTCGTACTTTAATCGGTATTTCGTTAATAATAACGATAAAAAAGTTTAATTATTTCGGTAAAATTAACGCTTAAAATTTTTTTTTTAAGTTTTAATTATAAATAAATTAATTATTTTTCGTAATAAGATATCCGTAACGAAAATTTTTTTATTAAGTTAATATTAAAAAATAATATTAAAATTAAAAAAAAGTTAATTTATTAAATTTGGTATATAAAAAAAACGTATTTATTTATAAAATATAATAAAATATAATAATCGGTTATAATAAAAAAAGTTTATTTTTAAAGTTTAAGGTAATAATATTCGAAGGTTTGGATTATAATAAATAATTTTCGGTTTTAAATAAAATAAGTTTTTTTTATTAATATTATAATTTTCGAAAAATATTTTATTTTTTCGAAAATTTATTTTTATTCAAATCTTATTACGAAAAAAAAAATATTTTTTTAATAAATAATTAAATAATTTAATTATATTATTTTTATAATAATAAAATATTTATATATAATCATAAAATTTTATAAATAAGTAAATTACGGTATAATTATTAAAATTTTCGAATTTTTATTTTTAAATTATTTTAATTTTAATTAAATTAATAAAAATATTTATATTTACTTTTATAATAATACCGAAATAATTTATTTTTTCGATATTAAATCGGAATTTTTTAAAATTTTTTTCAAAATTAATTTTATATAACCGGTAAATAATTTTTTCGTAATATATTTAAATTTCTTTTTTAAAACCGGAATAAATAAAAACGTTAATAATATAAACGTTTACGTAATAATTAAAAAATTTATATAATTAAATATTAATAAATAATTATTATTAAGTAAAATTTATTTTAAATTTAAATAAAAATATTTTTAATTAAAACGTTTTTTAATAAATTTTAAATATTATTAAATATTTTAATTTAATAATAATATAAAATTTATAAAACGTTTAAATAATATTAATATTAATAAAACGTTTAATATTTTAATAATTAAATATAATACCGTTAAATAAAAAATTTAAAATAAAATAATTTTTTAAATATTAATTTTTTTAACGGTAATTAATATAAAATCGGTATTTTAACAAATATAATTTTAAAACAAATAAAATTAAAACGGTATTTTTTCGTATATATAATTCGATAAAATTTATTTTTAATAATTTATTTATTATTTTTTTATCAGAAAATATTAAATAAACGTTCGGTAAATTAAGGATTTTAAAGCAAATATCCGCCGGTCGAATTTTAAAATTACGTTATAACCGGATCGGAAATTTAAAAAAATATTAAATATTTTTTTCGATTTTTTTTTTTAAATAAATAAAAAATTTTAATAAAAATTTCCGGATTCGTTTTACGTATTTTAAAATTTTATTTTCCGAAAAAGGAATTTTTTAACCGTTATATATTTTTTATTTTTATAAAACGGTTAACGTTATAACATTTAATTTTTTATTTTTAAAAAAATAATTTTTTAAGGTAATAAAAATTTAATTTATTATTTCGTATAAAAATTAATTTTTATAACGAAAATAATCGGGTTAATATTATATACGTCTGGTATTTTTTTTTATTTAATATATCCGACATAATAACAGATACGGACGTTAAAATAAAATTATTTTCGGATTTTTTTTATAAACGTTAAAAGATTTAATATTATTTATTAGCCTTTTTTATAGTATAATTACGGTAATCAACGTTTTTTAAAATTTTAAAATTAACGTATCCGTTTAATAAATATCGGGTTAAAAATTTAATTACCGGTAAAAACTTATTTAAATTTAAAATATTATTAAATTAAATAATATTTTTATTTTTATAATTTAATAATAAACCGTATATTTTTATTTAATTAAAACCGATAAAAATATCGTATCTGGTATTTATAATTTAAAAAATTTAATTAAAAAAACGTTATTTATTAATTTCGAATATTATAATTATTTAAGCTTTTATTTAGCCGGTAAATTATTTCTGGTAATCTTATAATTAAATTAATTTTTTTAACCGGATAATATAAATTTATAATTATTTTTTTATTTATTTAATAAAAAAAGAATTAATAAAAAATTAAATTTATATTTCGGTATTATAAAAAATAATAATACGTAAATTAATTTTATTTATTTAAATTTACGTAATTTTAATAAAAGGTTTATATTTTTTAAAGTTATTTATTTCCGTTCTTATTAAAAAAAAATTTATCTAAAAGTTTTCCGATAATTTTATTTTTTTTCCGATTTATTAAAATTTAACGAAATTTTTATTATTTTTACCGTAATACCCTTTTTTTTATTAAAATAATCGTTAACTTTATATCCCGTTTTATTATAATTAAAATACATACCGGTTTTTTAATAAATTTTTTTTCGATATTTGATAAAAATTTACCGGTATTATCCGAAATTTTCGATTTATTAAAATTATTATTCGGACGGGATTTTTTAATTTTATATTTTAGTTTATTATTATTAAGGTTATATAATCGGAATTTACGTTTTTATTAACGTTTTTTATAAATAAGCTGATTATTATAAACGGTTATAATAATGCGGTTATAAAACTTTTTATAAATAATGTTAAAATCGTAATTATTTTTAAAAAAATATAAATTAAAGTTTAAAAAAATATATTTTTATAAAACTTATTTTTAATTATTTTCGGCAATTTTAACTTTTTAAACGAAAACGTTAAATTTAAAAATAAAATCGTAAATATTTTATATTTTACCGGGTTTAAGAAAAAAGTACGGAAAACTTTTTTAATAACGAAAATTTAATTCGGGTTATAATACGATAATTTTAATACCTAAATTATTTCGGTTACGTAAAAAAAATTCGTATAATCGATTAATAACGAATTTTAATTATTTATTCGGGGTTTTTTTTTAAAAAAAAATTTAATAAATAAATTATGCAAATTTTTTCGTTTCGAAAAATCGGTTCGTTTATTTCGAACTTATTTACGATTTTATAAATTTAAACGTTAAATTTGGTTTTATTACCGTTAAACTTAATTAGGTCGTTAATATAAACTTTTTTTTTTGGTTATAATTAAAATTCGTATTATTATTTTTTATAAATTTACGGAAAGTAGGTTATACCGTTATACCGGTAAAATAAAACGTATTAATATTACCGAAAGCGTTATTAATTATATTTTTTTAATAAAAGCGGTTAACGTCATCGGAATAAATAAATAAATAATAACTTTATACGGCTTAAAAATAAATAACTTTATTACGGAATCTTTAAAGTTTTTTTTAAACGTCCTGGTCGTTATTAGCTATTTTGTTAATTAGCTATTTATTAAAATTAGTTTTTAAATAATTATAATTTAAGTTTTAATTTAATAAATATTTTATTTTTAAAAATTCGGTTTCGTTTTTCGGTACGTCGTTTTCTGCCTTTTTTTTTAAGGTATTCGTCGTTTTTTATACTTTCGATTTTACCTTTAATTAATTTAAGTCGTTCCGAACGTTAACTGGTTAATAAATAATTTTTCTTAATAAATATCTAATTTTAATACTAGTTAATCTGGATTTTAAATCTAATTTAAAACGCGTTATTTTTCGTCGTAACGTATCGACGTAAAAAAAATATAATACCTTATTTATTAATCGTTAAACTAATAAAAAGGGGAATAAACTTAAAAAAGTATTACGGCTAATATTAATATAATATAATAACTAATTTATTAACGCTATAAATAAAATTTTTAAGTTAAAAAAAAGAAAAAAAGGAAACAAACGTAAAATCGTAAAATACGTAAAGATTTATAAATATCCCCACTTTCTATATAACAGGTGGCTAGTTTATATGGCAGCTGTTAACTTTATTTAACGGTGGCCAATCTTACGGTTTGATCGTAAGGCTGCCGTCACAGTTATAAAGGTGTATTTAATATTATTATGTAGGCCTTAACGAGGGCTATATAATAATTTATAGCTGCATTTTAATAACCTTTTCGTTATTGGGATATATGGCTTTAAACCCCGAAATATTTAAACCGATTATTTAAAACGAGTTCGAAGTTATTTATTATACGAAATAGCATTAAAAACCCCTTTACTAAAAAAGGCTTAATAAGGGGTTGGTACCGTTAGGCTAACGGCAGGGCACTTTTATCAAAAAGGTTTAATGCGGGGTTGTTACTAGGCTAACGTTATATTAATATTTTTTTGGGGGTAAGGGCGTTTTTAAATATTATTACGTATAATAAATAATTTTAAATTCGTTCCAAGTAATCGGTTTGGACATTTCGGGCTTTAAAGCCATATATCCCAATAATTAAAAAGCTATTAAAATGCAGCTATATATTATTATGTAGCCCTCGTCAAAGGCTACATAATGATACCGAATATATCTTAATAACTATTATATTAACGAAGCTATTAAGAATTTATATAACTTAAACGGAAAATCTTTATTTAAAGATTTGTTCCTTATCGAATAAAGCAGTTATAAAGGATTAACCAATATGAAAATGCAGCTCTCGACGAGGGCTACATAATGATATATGGCTGAAATCGGGAACCTCCTGATGGCTAAGATAGATGGCTTTGAATCCTGATATATCCAAAGTTAACGGTTGTGTTGCAGAAAAAAGATGTGTGATTCAGCAGCTAAGTGGGGCCCCGACACTCTGATTCGAAATGGAAGTATCCGGTTAAAGTCGGGCAGGCCGGACATCCCCAATGCCTGGCATGCGGAGATTCAACACAGCCTGAATTGCGAACATTCACTTCGAGCTTCATCTTTCCGTCGGTGTAGCGTGAACTTCTTCTCAGAGACGACTGGAAATTTGAGCAATGGCGTCGCCAAATCCCACTGATTTCTTTGCCATCAAGAATACTCTATCGCTGTACTGCATTGCGCTAGATACCAAGGACTTCAGGCTAATGGAGCAAGTCTTCACCGAGGATGTTGACGCGAAGTATCCGTTTGCCGCTATGAAAGGGGTACGAGATGTCGCGGAGACTCTACAAAAGAGGTGAACGATATCCCATGATACGAGTCACAGATCGTTGAGTCCCCAGAGAACGAGCCGGGAGCCTCTGGGGCGTAGGTTGTCCTCTTTTGGCTGACACGTACCCTCTAGGCTGGCACCGGTTACATCCCAGCACGCCCTGACGACGCAGACCATCTCGATAGCTGCGGATGGCAGGTCTGCGGAGGCCGTGACGTATTTCACCGGTGTCCATTTCGGACAGGGCAAGTGGAAAGGCGAGGCGGCCACGGCGTGGGGGAAGTACGTCGATACTCTCGCCCTGTTCGAGGGAAAGGAGAGCCTGCCAGGCGCGAGTGGGCGGTGGCTTATAAGCCGGAGAGAAGTGATGTTTATGGGCCGTCTCGGAGAGCAACGCGTCATGGAAGGAGAGTGAGAAGTGGTCCGGAAAGGCAAACCGAGAGATTTAAATGGTGCACCTTATAAGTCGTTTCCAGTTGATTCGATATCGCTTGGTTTGGGCCCGGGGACATATTTCCGATGTTGCAATCGAAGCAAGAGAGACCGTCGTTATATATTACATTGGCCATGAAATGTCCGTTCCAAGTCACATCCTGTCGTCTTGTGCAAATCTCAGGCAGGCGGGTTCTGCTATACAACCTATATTAAGTAAGAAACCTTAGCTTTCCTCGGTGTAAGAAAGAACAGATCTTGCAAACCTAGACAAGGAAGGGTGAGCTGAGTAAGACAAGTTTAGCATACATGGCCTATATACATAAAATTACACTATACCCCGTACGTATTTATTTCTGCGACCGATAGAAGAAGAGAAATACTCGTACTTGACTGAATATAAACAGTTTGAACCTGAGATTGCTAGGCTATGGCACGGCTTGCTAGTGCGCGATCATTGACTATGCTACTGATGCGCTGGGTCGGCTAGCTAGCCCTTATCTTCTTCTACCCCCCCAAAATATGACCCAAAAAGGCCAACTCTTTCTTGACGTTTGAATTGCCAATAATGCGCGTGAGCAAATTCGAGAGCTTATGTGTTTGTGATCGTCTTCTCCCTATCAACTTCACCATTTTTCTCTGACCCTGGTCGGCTTCCATCTTCAAGCGTAGGTGAAGTACAGAGTGAAAATAGAAGAAGCAGCCTAGCTGGTAGTTCGTAGTATAGGTAGTGAATAGGTCATCATTAATGCCTATCTCTCCCTAACTATTCGGGGGCGAAGCCCCCCTATATATATTTACACAAACTGGATCCTCGCTGGTGGGCCGCTGAGTCCCAGAAAAGGGGGTCCCACCTACGCACCTGGCAACAAGTTCTCCGACCATTGTTCTGATTCACTATCCGAGACGTCATACTCATCATGATGATTATCATCGTTAACACTGCCATCAACGTCCCCTAAAGCATCTCGGAATTCATTTCCTCCTCAACACTCTCGAGGCCCTCTGTATCACTCCAATCCTCGGATATATATTCCTCGTCATCGAAGTCCTCTGGGGGGAGAAGGGAAACATTCGCGTCGCTTGTGCCATAGTGCTTTTGTACGAAGTAACCGGACAAGGGAGCTCGTCGGGGTAGCATGCGCCTTGGCGACGGCAGTACATATGGATAGAGCTCGTTATTTCGTCTTCGCGTTTATCAGGCGGGAAGAGAAATATTCGTTCATAAGGCCGCAATTGGAGGTACGGCATGCTGCCGGTTGAGGAATGACTGTTTTGTTCCTCGCCCTCTCGTGGCTCTTCTGGACATCCTAAGAGATGCCCACATATACAAGCATCATAAAGATACATATTTTTTCTGATCCACGCGAGGAGCTTTTCCCATGAGGTCTCCATCAAGTTCACGTTTTTCAAACATAGTTTGTGTACTGTCTCTTTGTGAAGTTCGAGCATACTCATGACTTCTTGCCTGGGACACTGGATGTTACAGAGTACAAGTTTGTCGTAGGTCTTGCCATCGATAGCCTGGTTGGATCCAGTAGCTCAGAGGTGCCATGGCACGGAATTCGTCGGATCTATAGTAGCAATCGACATTGACACCCATTACTTGCAGGTCCGGCATTGAGCTTAGTAAATCTCTGATCGTACCATTGGTCATGGATTCATGGAGTGTCCGCGAATCGGACCGTGTGCTCGGTGTCGCGTCTTCTTCTGTATCCATGCTCATATAGAGCTCGATTCCTCTTAGGTTGGAAAACGGGCTGAAGATCCGCTTCAGCTCAGCCGGATCTTTCTCGAAGAATCTCCAGGTTAAGGCACCAGCACGTAGGTGCTCGATGTTGCACCGGGCGGATGCGTTGGTCAGCAATAACTCCTCGAATTGCCGCCCCCATGGGCGGCCCCTAACAAGAGGACGTAGTACATTCATGGTGCGGTTGAACAGAGTCGGCCTTAGTTTCGCATATCTACCCCTATAGGATACTTAGTTTTCTGACATCGTGACCATTCGTAGGCTCGTGAGCCTGGGTAGAACCTCTTCCAAACAGGCAACGTCAAGCTGTGATGTTAGCACATGATGCTGGTTACTCGCCAAGGCTTCCACCTGCTTATACTCCATTTCCAACTGTGACAATGAGAGATTTGAGCTCAGGTTGTCACGCTCTGGGGTCGCGCTAACTTAATGAGACGCGTAGACTTGTGGTTTCGCACGAAGCCGCGAAAAGGCGGCGGCGGAAACCTCCGGGTATCGCCAGCGTATCGCAGAGACTTGACGTTGCGAGAAAAGATGGGATGAAGCGAGATGGCCCGCAGGCGTTCCACTTCCCCTTCATGAGCATAGAAGGTGGCCTCCGGTAACAGGTACGCAGCGCCGACGTCGGCGAAGGATTTGCTGACGAGGCGGAAGATAAGGAGGTCATCGACGCTGAGGAGCGACGCGATGATGTGTAAGATTTCGGGCGAAAGCTTGTCCATGTTGGTGTTCGGTTGCTGGCGGCTTGGATGTAGACGGTGAAGAGACGGCCACTTGGTTATACGCGTCGTGATTCACGCTATTGTTTTGAGTATAGAGTAATTAGAGGTATGGAGTCATATATAGCAATCTAAATGAAAAGAGCTTCAATGATGATCAACAGGAACTGATGGCATGACGAACGTCGCAAGGATGCCGAGTCCAGGGATCCTTTGTACAAGGACAATTATATTGTTATAAGCGTGTTGGGTCCCCGAAACCGCGTATGACTATATCAGCCGCTTACTATTACCGCCCCTTCCTTCCTGTTTGGTTCGTTCTTCGCTGCTTGGCACCCCCTATAATCGCTTTTCACGATTCGATGGAAAGGCAGATGGAGGGATGGATTGAACCATGCCTACAGAGAATTACCTAAGTATTCGAATAGAGCCAACAGCCATTGTTACAGACATACATAACCCACAGCCATCGCTACGGCTAAGCAACATATTATGTGATCTTGACTCCCGACCATGGCTTTCTCGCCGTGCCCTGGATGCTTTCATCAAGATCCGATATGCACGTTTCTACTGGGCCTGTTGACAGAGTGAATCTCAACCCAATATGTGGGCTCAGCATGCAGATATTTTCCTTAACGTTGAGTGCGTTTAGCGTAAGCTGCCTTCATCGTCATAGGGTTAATTCTTATTACTGTTTTATGTGTTCGAGTCGGGACAAGATGTAATGGATGAGACACCAACACATCTGCAATTTGGTCTGAGGGGGCCAGCAAAGGGTTTACGGACTTATATTTCTGCCCGTGTTATATCATTTGGGATGACTTGTCCGTTAACTCAATATGGGATAAGACTTTTATCAGCTAGCACCTCCATATAGGTAGATATCTTGGGCCTTTTGGATGGGTTAGAGCGAGATCCCATTTATGGACTGGCGCTAAGATCTTATACAATTGCGGGGACCGGTTCTTCCCCATACGTTCACTCTATATCGACTACGGCGTAAGAACACTGTACATCTATTTCACCACCGCTAAATATCGAATGCATGTATTGTGCACTTTTTAATATCGTACACTCCGAGCATTTTCTCGGAACGTCTAAAAGAAGGGTTTTGGTTTGAGCCTCTCAGTTTGTGGTACACCGCAGCAGCTGCTTTGCATGTGAGATCTTCCCTGGGAATGGGGAAGGCCTGGTTCAAGCTAGCTGCTTCTAGATGTACCTCTTCCTTACCCCAGATTACGTAGGAGCGCCACGTACCTCAAATGTCTCACGTTGACGACTTGCCCCCCAGACGATCTCGATCCGTTCATTCGGCTCCGTTACTGTATTATATGGTTCGGCTGACAGGAAAACCCCCCCTCTTCAAAATGAATGGCTCTCTCCCCGATCTAAAAATGTAGGATTGCTTAAGACTTCTGGCATCTTTCGCGGAACGAATATCTTGCAGCTGCCATGACTTTACGTTTGACTCCTCTTGCGCCTCCTTCCTTCGCCCCGCTATCCCAGACTATCACATGTAACTGGTGCATATGTAGTAAGTAGTGTCCTATTTCCCGATTGACCTGGGCCTGGACTGCTTGCATATTTTGGCGTTAGCACGGAACCCGTCCCATCTCTCGTTTTTTTGGTCGCGGTTTTGCTAAAAACAGGTATCAAGTTCGCAAGCTGCAAGGGTCAACCGGTTCCCGAAAACTTGGTCCTGCTCGTCGCCCAACTAGAATGCATCGCTCACCACCGGGGCCCCTTACCTAACTCTAGTGCAGATCCTTAGCCCCCTGCTATGATCACCATTGACGTCGACGTCAACGTCAACCTCCGCCGAGCTCTCCGGTAAAATGAGTTCGCTTGCTCCCGACATCGGTGTTATTGAGTTGCTCGAAGTTGATCCCCGACCGACCTTTATCGTCGCCCTCCCCCAAGCTCTCTCCTCCCCACGACCCGAATCCCCCCAAGCTCTAGCTATCGTCTACGCCAATCCGGCTTTACGAGCCGACCGTACACTATATGATGGCTTGGATGGTATTTCTCAGCCGCGTGATGGAGGCTTTTGGTCTTGGATCAGGGGCGGCGATGCGCAACTTTATCCTGATGGTGGTCGGTCTTCATCCCGGACTAGTATCACATCCATGAGCAATTGCTGGACACGATCGGTAGTCAATAACAGATGGGTTATTGTTGGCAGCAACAATCAGCCGCCTCCGTCTGACGGTGACCTTCCCGGACTCCGTCCCCACCACCGACGAGAGACCAGCGGCAGCCTCTTGCATACTACTACAACCGAGCCTCTTGTTAATGGTGACTTGGCCCAGAGCTGGGTCCTCCCAGACTTCACGCGAGAGCAGGAGCCTTTTGTTGACATCGTCAACAGCTTCGACTGGGCATCCACTCCACTCGGCCCCACAAGCAGCTGGCCTGCGTTGCTTCATCATTCGTTCAACCAGGTTTTGGCCGACTCGCGGCCGATTGCTATCTATTGGGGGAACCGGCTGACAACTCTGTACAACGAAGCCTTCAGTCGCAAACTGTGTGCCTCCAAGCCTCCCAGTCTATTAGGCCGGCCGGTCGACGATGTGTGGCCGTCCTTCTGCGGTGAGCTGAAGCAGAATATGCAGGCAAGCGCTTCCAGGCAATCTCCTAAAGATGACTCGGAATGGTGCGTCTTTGTCGAAAACCCGGATGGGACTCTGGTAGAGACATATTTCAAGTGGACCATCGTTCCCATTACCGAGAACAAGAGGTGCCTCGGCTTCATCCACGCGCTCGCTGACACGACTTTGAGCCGACTCTGGGAAAGACGCACGAAGATGCTCATCGAACTGGGCGATATGCTGGTTACGGCACGTGACGTTAAGTCGTATTGGGCGAAGCTGTTTCAGAACCTCGAGGCTGCGGAACCCAGCTACGACTTCCCCCTTGCTATCTTATACTCGGTTGAAGATGGCGTCGGCAGCTCTGACCCAAGGAAGACCTGCCGATTGGAGGGCAGCCTTGGCGTTCCAGATGGCCACCCGCTTATCCCGCCAACTATTTCCCTTTGCGAAAGCGACGGCGGCTTATGTTCGGCCTTTAGAGAAGCAATAGACTTGCGGAGTCCCATACTACTCCAGACTAAGGATGGCACCTTGCCAGAATCTCTACTGGAAGGACTTAACTGGCGTGGCTTCGGGGATCCCTGCCGCGAGGCTGTCATCTTCCCGATACTACCAACTAAAGACGAGTATGTAACGGCGCTTCTTCTTCTTGGACTGAACCCGCGCCAACCATATGACAATGGTTATAAACAGTATGTATCCTTGCTTAACCAAAAGCTAGCCTCGACCCTAGCATCCACCGTGTTGCTTGAGGAGGAAGCTCGCAGAGGCCGTAATGTGGCCGAGCAGGCGGCCTACGACCGGGCTAGACTGCAGGAAAAGCTTGAATCGCGAACTAAAGAGGTCGATGAAACTATGCAAAAGTTCCAATCCATCGCCGAGTTCATCCCCGTCGGGATGTGTTTCCGTGATGGTCAGGGCAGGTTCACCTTCGCCAATGACTCTTGGCATCGCATAACTGGCCAACCGAGAACGGCTCCGGTAACCCCCGAGGCATTCCTTGCTTGTGTAGTTGAGGAAGATCAGCCGACCGTGCGGCGTGCGTACGATGAACTGCGGAGGAACCTCTCTATAACGATCGAGTTTCGGGTACGTAGGTCGTCAGACGACAAATTCCCGTTGCAACAACCCACAGGAAGTTCGCCAAGTCTTGAGAAAGCCGGGTTGGACCTAGAGTTGGACGACGGAGGAGAGCGGCATGTACTAGCATCTCTAAAAGCTGAACGCGGCCCAGATGGAAGTATCAGTCAGATTCTCGCCTGTTTGACCGACGTCACTCTTCATAAGAAAGCCGCCGAAGAAGCGATTAGAAGGGCTCAGCAAGCCGAACACCTGAAGCGAATGGCGGAATTTGCGACTGTCGGACTATACGATATGGACTTGGAAGGCCGATTGATCTCGGCTAATAATGTTTTCTACGAGATGTGCGGTATCGAGAAGGCAGATTTGAGCCAGACAATAATCAAGCCCTTCAGTGACTGTGTTGTCGACGCTGATTACCCAAATCTCCAGCAAACCCTAGCTGAGCTTATCAAGGGAGGGAAGACAGAGACTACAGAGATTCGGCTGAAGACGACGTGGGTAGCAACAGATAGCGCCGGTGATGCGATCTCAGCTCCTCGATGTGTCGTTGCGACGTTCATGCCCGTCCGCAATTCTGAAGGTATTATTCAGTCCTTTACTGGGTGTCTCAGCGACGTTTCCTTGCAAAGGTGGCAACTTGAGACAGAACGGCGGCGAAAGGACGAAGCTATCGAGTCGAAACGCCAACAGGTAAGCATCCAACATCCTCGCGAACCGTGTCGCGCCTCGCCAGAAGACAACGTTACTATTTCCTTAGCCCTGACACTATAGACGGTTTTCGGTGTCATTTAACCAAAGTCTCGCATTATCCGCCGCTGACCTCGGTAAACGGGATAGGAAAACTTCATCGATATTACTTCGCATGAGATGCGCAACCCTCTGAGTGCCATCGTCCAGGCTGCCGATACTATTATTGCTTCTCTTACGAAAGCTCAAGAACTTGTCGAAGCACATACCAACAATAACGCCAAGGGGCTAAGTACTACTTGTTGTGGTACTACTACAAACTCCTCCGGCGTCAACCTACTCAAAGATGGCATAGAGGGTGCAGAGATTATCGTTGCCTGTGCTGCGCACCAGAAGCGCATAGTTGATGACATCCTCACAATGTCAAAACTTGACTCAAATCTCCTCACCGTGGCCCCGACTACGGTAGACCCCATTCAGGTCGTGCGCCAAGCGTTCAAGATGTTTGAGGTGGAAGCTCGTCGGGTCGATATCAATTTAACCATGAAAGTAGACCAATCATACTACGACCTCGGTATCGACTTCCTTGACCTTGATCCCTCGCGGTTGAAGCAAGTACTAATCAATCTTCTCACAAACGCGTTGAAGTTCACCAAAGACATGACAGCTAGGAACGTCTCCGTAGAGATGAGCGCTTCGAAGACTCGTCCTAAAGAAGGGGCCTCGTCAGTCCGTTTCATCCCCCCAGGAGCCATCTCCTTGGATGATGCGCAGAAACTTCCACCAGCCCCAGAGGAGAATCGGATCTATCTAATGTTCAAGGTCACCGATACAGGCCAAGGAATGACAGAAGAGGAGATGTCTACTCTGTTTCAACGATTCTCTCAAGCCAACGCGAAAACACACGTTAAATATGGGGGATCGGGACTCGGCCTGTTCATTAGTCGTCAACTCACGGAGATGCAGAATGGCGCGATTGGCGTTGCGTCTCGCCCCGGCCACGGATCTACTTTCGCATTCTACATCGAAGCGCACATGCCTAGTGCGGAGGCTCTCCGAGACGCAAGGGCTGCCGTTGACGCCGTTGAGAATCTTATGCGATTGTCCCGTAGCCGTACTGATTCCAGTCCGAGCGCCGGGGAAGCCGGGGCGTCTGAGACGGAGACTGCACCGGTCGAGGTTCATATCAAGGGTGTATTAATTGTTGAGGACAATCTCATTAACCAACAAATCTCGCGGCGTGGGCTCCTCGAACATGGGTACGCAGTTGAAGTGGCGAACCACGGACTGGAAGCGCTAGAAAAGCTTCAGCGGACTACTCGGGCCGGCGGCGATTTCTCTTTGGATTTGATACTAATGGACATCGAGATGCCGTTGATGGACGGTCTCACGTGCACGCGCAACATAAGAGAGATGGAGAGGGCGGGTCAACTTACTGGACCCCGGATTCCCATCGTGGCCGTCAGCGCTAATGCGCGAGCGGAGCAGATTCTGGAGGCGAAGGCCGCCGGCTGTGACGATGTGCTCGTGAAGCCATTCAGGATGCCGGAGTTGATCGACAAGATGACGAACGTGGTACGAGCGCTGAAGCAGGCTTAGGCTTATGGAAGGAGCACCCAAACAACGGATAGGGAACGCAGGAGGACGGAAATGCACATTCAGACACCTCATCCCAGGGCGCCGAACGCCAGCATATACGGACTGGGAAAATCCGAAGGTTTTGCATTTTTCAAAAAATGGGGGGAGCTTCTTGCACGAAAGGATGAGACACGGTACCCTGCTCTTTTAATCTTTAGCGAGGGCGTTTCAAGGACGATTACGACCACCGGTACTACTGGACAACGAGCAATATCATTTTAGGCGAGAGAGACATCTGCGTTATCAGCGCCGGCGTTACTGCATCTGATTACCTAAAGGGTCTCTGGCGATACTCCCTCGTAGATGATCATGGTTAGGAGTTTCGGTGTTTTCCAAGCCCCTTCCTGCTGGCCTCTGTAATAACTAATAAGTCTTCGCATAGATAGAACTCATAAGCCAGTAAACAGCTGTCTCCCGCTTTTCTAAGAATCACAGCGTAGGCAAGTAAAACTTAAAGCCTGATATTGATGATGAGTTGCATGGATAATTGGTGCATACATGAGCGCTCGTCGTAAGACTCTATTAATGGTAGCGCAACGCATATCGAATGAATTTCTTTAAGAGATGCATAATTCTTATTCGTAAGCTATAGTCGACGAGCTATCGACTTGCCGGAATCTTCGTTGTATCAAGGCCAGCATACCTTATCGCGTACTACATTGTCAACCTGATTGTGCAACGGAAGCTGTGCGACTAGCTATGCCTACTTGAAAGGATAGATATCGCTTAGCTGAGTCCGTCAGGCCAATCGTATACAACCAGCCCCGGAAACGGGAACATCCATTACTTTTTTTTCGGTAAGTAATACCTTCACTTTCTCCTCTCTTTGGCCCTTAGCGCGGTCCATTCCCGTCTTTTTCGGGCCTATCAGGAGCATCACAGTTCCGCTTACAAGGCTTCACTATTTCTTGGCAACTTTTTGCAGATACTCTAAGAGGGAGCGGGACGGTCGCCAGACTCAAAATTCTCACTTGCGGGTCGGCCGGGGGGCCTACGCTGGGGTCTTTAAGAGCGTGTAACCTTCCGCCTCTGTTGGTCTATATCCCCGCCGAGAAATTCTATTATCGAAGACAGACTTGAAGATGGGGGCACAAGAACGACCCTCGCTCGCCCGTAGAGCGCGGACGCTCTTCCTCGGCGACGAGGCGAAGAGCAAGGAAGAAAGATGGCTGGTCCAGAAGCTCGGTTGGTGCGCCGCGAGGACCCCCGAGCTCGCGATTTTCTCACATTGCATTGCTAACTGAATACACCCCCTCTTTCGAAGACTTCTTCATCCTGACGTACTGCTGCCTCACCTACTTCTTCAACTACCTGGACCGGGCGGCGTTCGCCAACGCCTACGTCGCGGGTCTCAGGGAGGACCTCGGGATCGTGGGCCGCGAGTACAACGTCATCCTCGCCATGTTCACGGCCGGGTCTGTCATCGGACAGGTGCCGCACGGCATCGTCCTCCAGAAGGTGGCGCCGCGCATCTGGCTGCCCTCCATGGCGCTGACCTGGGCCGCGCTGACGATGCTGACGGCGGCCTGCCGCACGTACGCGCAGCTGTGCGTCGTGCGCTTCCTGCAGGGTGCCGCCGAAGCCAGCACCTACTGCGGCACAATGTACGTCATCGGCAGCTGGTACAGGCCGCGCGAGATCGCCAAGCGCACCGCCATCTTCACTGCGTCGGGCCAGGCCGGCTCCATGTTCGCCGGCATCCTCATGGCCGCCATCTACGAGGGCATGGAGGGCTACTCGGGGCTCGCCGGCTGGCAGTGGCTGTTCCTCATCAACGGCATCATCACGTGCCCCGTCGCCGCCGCGGGGTTCTTCTGCTTCCCCGACGTCCCCGAGATCACGGAGGCCCGCTGGCTCAACAAAGCCGAGCGCTCGCTCGCGCTCGCCCGGCTCCCGCCCAAGAGGGAGGACGGCCACGACATCAGCCCTCTGTCGCTGGCCAAGCGCGTCTTCGTCTCGCCCGCGCTCTACATCCTGTGCTTCTTCGCCGTCGTCAGCGGTGCCCTCGAGGCCTTCACCGTGCAGAGTTTATTTTTGTTATGGATGGGCGAGCACCGCGAGCGCTTCAGCCAGTCGCAGATCAACCGGTACCCGCTCGGTGTGCAGGCCGTCGGCATCGTGTCCAACTTCCTCGCGGCCGCGCATATCGATGCGACGGGGCGGCGCGTGCCCATGGGGGTCCTGGTGTCGCTGCTGCAGCTCGTCACGGCCGTCATGCTGCTCGTCCCGGGGCTGCCGTTCGCCGCCACCTTCTTCGCCTACTACTTGGCGGGGACGTCGTATATCGTCAACCCGGTGTCCTTCGGCTGGGCCAACATCATCTGCCAGCGCGGCGGTGACGACGCCGCACGCGCGGTCATCTTGTACGCCATGAACGCCGCGTCCACGTGCCTCTACACCTTCTGGGGCATCGCGCTCTACCCGGCCTCCGACGCCCCCTACTGGCGCGACGGCTGCATCGCCATGATCGTCGTCGTCGCCGTCATGCTCGGCACGGTCGCTGCCGTGCAGTGGCTCGATAAGCGGACCCTTGCCCAGTACCCCGAGACGGAGTCCTACGAGACAAACCCTGAGGTTTTGCGCCAAGGGGAGAAGGGGGAGAAGGGAGACACGATTGAGTCCCGCACTCCTTGATGATTCGCCCTTGTTGTAGAAAGTATGTAGTTTAAACGTGACGATATCTCGCGGTATTTGACGTTTGACCGAGACCTAAAAAGCCAACACAAATCTAGTCTCTGCGGCCTTACCCCGAAGGATTCATAGTGTACCTGGAACCTGGTGTGCTCTGAATAAGGCCCTCTGTGTACTTGATAGACCCTCAGTCCTCCCCTTGTACTCTGTGGCTATTCAAGACCCCTTTCCTGCGATGGTCCTTGAAGTTATTTTAACAAGAATTTACGGGAAAATGGATTTGATGGATAGATCACGCCAATAAGGAGGCTAGAGCCTGGCACATTAGGCTTCAAGACATTGCCTCTTAAATACAAGTCAAACCTTAACAACGGACCAAAAGGTAACAGGTGTCTTGATAGCAAGGACAGACAAGAATACTTATCAGGACAGCATGCAAGTGGCCTCGGATGCATAAGGCTGGACAACTGTCATAAGCTTAGCGAAAACCAAAACTACCACTTCCGTTCCCATTCCACATCAGATTCTTATCATAAACAGCAGCATCACCGCTAATTATGTCTCGCAGTCCAGAGGACCGTTCATCTCCGAGCGTACGAACAGGAATCGCCATATACCCCGCAGATACCGCCGGCTTGTGGGAGGCGACGTGCGAGAAGCGGGACAATATAGCCGCAGTCCGCGCCGGCTTGTTCGAAGCATTTAAGGGGATTTTCTTGAACGACGATTACGAGCCAAATATAGCCACGACGAAAGCGGCGATAGACCGCCTAAGGCCCCAGATGGGCGCAGCCGTCGGGCCATGCCGCGAGGACATTTCCGGCTCCATGACAGCCTGCGGTTCTCGGTTGAGGATTGACTACTACGCGCTCGTGGAGCACCTAGGCGACCCCCACACGACCGAGCAGGAGTGGGAGGCTCTCGACTCCGCCCTCGCCCAGCTGAAGCTCCTGTTCGACGAGCCGGAAGACGTTGTGCGTCTCGTCGCAGGGTGGAGATGTGCCCACACCGTTCGCGAGGCCAAGATCGCGACGTACCTGCACGGCGCCGAGAACCCGCCCTTTCGTGAGCTGGACGCCGAAGCCCTGGCTGGGTTTAGCCAGACGGAGCTCGACTTCCACGATTGCATGGAGACCATGGGATACTGGCTACTCGCGTTGGAGGAGGCGGAAAATGATACGAACGGGGCGCTGGAGCTTCAGGAGATTTATGAGGTCTCTAAAGACATCATCATGAACGCTTTCGAGGCCGCCGGGCTAGAAGAGTCAACCCAACCTGTTCCAGTTACCTATTATTACCCTTGAGTGATGGCTTTCTGTCGGTAGACATAGCGCCCTTGAACCACTCGGGGCTCGGGCACGTTGTTCCCTTTTACTCAATGTGCTGTGTGGATCTAATTAAGGCACGACCGCCTTTACATCACCACGAAATTCCGCTCTTCATTAAGGTGACATCTTGATATAACGTGACTTCTTACCACTAAATCAGAAAATCTGTTATCGTCTTTATAGGGAGCACAGTGCACCGTAAGAATCAATACGTGCCGTGAACGATAGCCGGCACCGACTTTCGGCCGAGCTAGATAGAAACTGCCATACAACTGCACCGTGTCAACCTCCGCGCCTCCCTACTCTCGGGATGCGAACTCGGGACCTCCGGAGCTCACGCCGGCCTCGAAGTAGACCGTCAGGACCCCCGCCGGTCCGCCGACGATGCCGTACCCCTTGGCCTTCTCCTTGAGCGCCGCGTGCGCCTCGTCCTGCTCGTCGTAGTACCGCATGTCGTCGAGGCTCGCGAACTTGGTCTCGGCCACTACGGTCCAGCCCTGGCTCCGCGGGTCGTCGGCCGCCTGGCCGATGCTTAGAGAGAGGATGTAGGGCTTGCCGTCCTGTTGGTGGCTGGTGGTCAGTGATTTCACTGCTGTGGAAGAGAAAAAGGAGATAGGCGGTGCGTCTTCAATTGATTAACAGGCCTATGACGGAATAGCAGGGATAGACCGGCCACGATAGGGGGTGGATAGTGCGGCTGATGGAAAGGAGGTGGGGATGTTCCGGGGACAATGGGGTAGCGCGGAGCACGGGTCCCTCTACAGGAGAGGAGCTCCGGTGGACTTTCGAAGATGTTGGACCGTGAACGAGTAGGCAGTATGGGAAATTACCTTCTTCGAACCTGTTTGCATCTCTTTGAACGCCTCTATGAGCTTCTGCTGGCCCTCGAGACTCGGGACCTTGAACAAGGTGACTCGGTTGATGCCGTTAGCCATTGTGGTAGTTTCGTGCGAGGGGTACTCGAAGTTTCCTGCCTTTTGAATGCTAAGTTCGAAAGAATTGGGAGGCCTGTTAATGTTTATAGTGTTCTGGAAGGAATGATGGAAAAGAAAGCGCTTGTCTTAAGTGTTCGGTTGGTGTCCGCTTGCCTGGCGTCGCACAACTTACACAATTCCATTCGTTCCAGGATACCTCCGCCACGGACATCCGGTTTCCTAACAAAAACCGGGGGAAGCAGGGATGGCTTATTCTGACAGCTGGGTTTGGTTTGTTCGTATAATTTAAGATTACATATTTTGTATCAGACAGGAGTGCAACGAAAATTGTCCTGGAGTTAAAACAGACATTAACTGCCCACAATATCTATGGTTAAGGATAGATACTACATATTCGCTTCTGGGGTCCGTAACTCGACCAGGGATTGAGCAGGAGTGAATTGGAAGGGGGGGGTTCTGGGAATCACCCCTCCTTGAACGTATGAAAACCACGACCTCTACTTGGGACATCCTTGGCTCGCCAGAGACGCTTGTTATGAAGAATACAATACATAAATACTATCTAAGCAGAAACCATTATATCGCAAATGCATTATGCGAATATGCAGACGCGGCCAAAGGGCCCAGGTAAAGGCAGAATGTGGGCCTACCATTTTCACAGCTGCTATCCGTGGTCCATTATCTTCGCCATCGAAATCCACCCTGCCAAGTATGCATTTCGTTCGTTGTCATAACCTGAGTAAGGCCAAAAGGGCAAGGTCTTGGCTTAGCGGCAGCCGAGTGGCCACCGTCTTTCTTTGTTGACAAAAAGGGTCATAAGATTCCATGACATGGTGGGGGACGGCTAAGGGAGGCAGATTGATCAGAGCCAAAAACGGATCGCATTGACGCCGATGACACTGACTGGTGTCAAAGATATGCTAAATACCTGTTGGATTCCATACTACATGTCAAACCAGGAGGCTTGGGGGACGATGCATCTATATATACGCAAGTGGTAGGAGCGTCATTCCCCTATTCTAACAAATGGAACCCCATAGCCGTCGCATCATGTACCTCAACACTTCTATAGAGGCTATGAATCCCAATATAGCCTGTAAGTCAAAATTCTTGGCCGGTTATAGATATCCCTTCTGACTTCAGCCTCGGCTAAAGGTCTAGGTGCACATTCATGCTTGAAAGTAGTCCACAGATACGTCACTGCTAATTTCGCCATCCACTAGACCCCAAAGTCTTGTAGCCGCCTGTCAGCGTCTGTAATCTCTGATGGAGATGGGGCGAGATGGTGTAAATTGCTGTCGTCTGGTCACAGAACGGGCTTCGATATGTGTTATTATGCCGAAGTGGATTATACCGAGACGCATGGGAATTAAGAGTTGATGGAAAATAACATTAGGTTGATCGTCGCAAGGCCCGCAGACAAGGCCATATGGTCACTGATACAGGAATATTGCTGGGTTCCGCGAGCGGTCTTGAGTGGGAAATTTTCTTGCACTTTTAGTTGCCCTTCGCCTTATTATAGTGCGCATCTTACTTCGTCTCGTCTTCGTAAGGTACAAGCGATCTGTCATGGTTACTATCTCACTAGAAAGGCCTTAACGTGATAATGCGCAACGTTATTAGCTTTTGTTTCCCTGCTTGAGCACAATTTAGGCCTTACATCATAGGAACTCAACTTGGATGATCTCGCCGGTTCGTTATGGGGGAACAAATATATGATACACATATTCGTGCCTTATTATCGTTACGACCAGGGGAAATGGGGACTTTGACGAAGTCTGAACGGTAGTCTGACGCCTTAGTTGCCGTTCGTGAGATTGGAGAGCTGCTGAAGGCTATTGGTGGATGCTCTTCGCTGGCTTGACCGAGATCATCCGCCACGCCCTTCTGGATTAGGAGTCCTAGTAATCCTGTTAGTCGATCATTGATGACTCGACCTGTTGTAGAAGTTGGTGGAACTGGACGGGAGCCAGACGCCCCCATGCAGGTATTTTCGCTACCGTCGCGGTGTTCCCGGGTTCAGATGAATTCATGTCGTCATTTCCGGCCTCCGGGAGGCTTTTCCAGTGATTGATTGCGGAAAGGGAGGATGGGTGTGTTGCTGCGCTCGCGCCGGCGGAGACACGGAAGGAATCTCTTTGTCTTTCATCGGTGTACTTCGCGTCGGATTCGCGCCACTCGTTTTTCCATTGTTCATCCTTGCCACTACCGCCGTAGCGGGGATTGATGCGGCCCCAACAATTAATCCAACCAGGCTCAACAGGGGAACGGCCATGGCCTAGGTTTTGCCACACATCTATGACAACTTCGACGCTCTTGTTCGTGTGCTCGTGGATATGGAATGTTGTCTGGAATTGAGTGGGGCAGCTGTGACACTTGGTTAGGAGAGGACGTCGGAATACGTCCTGTGGCCTGGTTCCAGGACCGTAAGCTTGCTCTGCACCCAGCGCAAGCTGAAAGGCGCTTGTGAAGGGGCCGATGAATCTTGAGACCATTTCAGGATCGTTGATTGAATAATGAGAGCAAATCCTGAGGTCATTGGCAACATTGCCGATGCCGTAGCGAAGAAGAACATCTGAGCCTTGTTGGTGGATGGGAACCCAAAGTCGCTGTGACCGATGAATGATGAGCCGATTGTTGTCAATGATAGCTTCAGTATCAAACTTGACATAACTTAGGAATTCCTTGAAAGATGCCATCCGGGCTCGGTACATCCTCTTGTAGTAGCATGCAAACGTCCAGTCGGTCGAGAAATGCATATCAGAGAGTGGAAGTCCACAAGGCTCGCCAAAAATGTGGCGGTTCATGACAGCAGAGACGTCCTTGAATCCAAGTCCCCAGACCGACCACCTGCCAATAGAAAACTCTTTTGCATTACATGCAAGACCGTTGGACTCGATTGGGCGCAATAAAGACCGTGAATCGGGTGAGCCGCGTGAATGGAAGATTCGACAGAAGTGACAAAGTTCGAGATCATGAAACTGGCGCTGCAGGCTCTCCAAGATTTCCCAACGTACGCCATCCAGATCCCCAGCCGTGTAACGTCTTCCTTGACTGTCACTTTCTGTCTTGGTTGCGCGGATGAGGTCAAAATACTTTGTGTCAACAGCGTTATACATGTGACGGCAGGAAAGGGCAAGGCAGATTGAGTCACCAACAGGCACTGACTTGGTAATCATCAGTATCAGTTCCGAGGGGAGCGAAAAGATGGGCGGATTTGGCTGCATTGTTGTATCATTGGAAGTCGACATTGCAAGAGCAGGTGCTGGGTCCCTTCAGGCAAACCAGGGTGAAGGGTGGGAAGAACACGCCCAGGAAAATATAGTTCAGACACTAAGCTCAATACAAAAGATGCAACGTCGTCGGGGCTCCTTTCAGTCGAGGAGATTTATTGCGAGGTTGGGTTCTTGAGGTAGGCTGATGCCGTTGGCCGAAGGTAAGAAGGGCTCCTTCGAAAGGTATTCCTTACAACAGGCACCCCACAGGTGTTATGGCACATAAGCCAGGAGAAGGTGGGTGCAATCCCCTTTCTTCGCTAACAGATTCGCTATTTGCGTGTGTGTGTGCTTGTGCATGTAAACACGCGTAAATCTACCAGTGATAGGATGATGACGAGGACATCCAGAATTGAGGCTACCGCAAGTGAGGGCAATAAGAGCGGGTTGACGATCCAATATTCCCCAGTTACCGAGGCAATGGGGAACGGGTCAATAAAGCCTGCTGGATGAAAACATGGTTTAAAGAAAGATGTGAGGAATATGCTGGCACGAGGAACTTCCTGCAATCCGGCAGTCCTACAACCTTTCTGCTCGGCTTCCAAGTACTGGTCAGCAACGTGTAGGATAAAAAGATAAAAAGAAAAATAAACAACAAAAGAAGAGAACAGAACACAAATAGAAAGATAAAAGGGCGGAGTATAAAATACCTACGGATTCGGCTGAGATCGCGAAATTACAGAGATATCCAATGTGGGTTGGAGTGAACTGCTGCTCTAGCCAAATGGGTGGTGGAGCGGTGGCCAACGACATGAGTAGCCTTATTCATAAATTAAAGGGCGGTAGCATGCATAGTGAAAACGATGTGCTGCGCAGAGATGGACCAACGGAAGCCGAAAGATCCTAAAGGCAGCAAGAAACACAAGATTCGGACGAAACGCAAGAGACAGAACACCAACGAGGGACATGAGATGAGGGTTGCTAGGGAAATGTTGCTGCTCAAGTTTCGTGTTGTCAAAAAAGCTGGCGAAGGGGAAATGCAATACTGGGCGGTTACCAACAAACCTGGACTGAATGAGGGAGGACGTTTAGACCAAGAATAGGCCTGAAATAATAGAAAGATGTATTGTTTCTCAAACTCATTGAGAGGTGAGTGATTGGTGAGGTCGTAAGGCGGGACAAATTGCAGCTAATTAAGTCGTCAGCTGTCAGCCAGTTGGTACGCCCTACCTCCCTGAAAATCGGCACTAGGCAGACTGCAGAGCTCAAGTTGGAGGATACATGTGCCTACCCCATATATATGTACTCGCAACGATTAAGCCTGATATAAAAACCTCAAAGTACATCTAAAATATGGGATGTAGCCCGAAAGATTTTATATCCTCACGCGACTTAAGGCTAAGTCACTTCTAGATAGGTCCCAGGTTGCGAAGAAAGATCGAGAGATAACGAGATGCTCTATCATTCCACGGAGTCGCCTACTATGCTTTTACACTTTTCCACAGGGCTACTAGCTGCAATGCTAGAAGACCTTCCGTACGTCTAAGGGTAATATAGGCGACGAACAAAAACCGAAAGTACTTCCTTTTCATCCAGTTCACTCAACCCTTCAGTTGTGCGTCTTTGAGATGCTACTAATCACATTCCTAAATATTCCAGTGAAATCTCGGCCAAACGGCTTTGCATCTTGCGAGTCAGAGGTCACGGTAACTAAAGTTTAAGGGGCCGCTTCCAGCAGTATCTCTGTTTTGTCTCGTATAATCGGTCTATGCGATCTTGTACACAAGCTTCTCAGCACTAACTCTCCCCTCCTTCTGCTCCTTGAACCCTGTCAGGATGTCCTCGATGCCGCCCATCTCCCGGACTCTGTTCGGCTTGATCTTGCCCTTCGTCAACAGATCGGGCAGCATCGCCAGGTACTTCTCCCAGATCGCCTTGTCCTCCGGTGTCGCTTCCCCGCAGTTGTCGAAGGTGCGGTATGTCAGGGGCCGCTCGAAGACAGTGTACACGATGGTGCTCTCCAGCTGGGCCTTGCTGTTCAGTTGGCGAACCTCGTCCTTGATGTTCACGATGGGGATAATGGTCACGATGTGCCCACCCTTCGTCGGCGAGAGGGCCTTCGCGATCTGCTGCGGCGAGCCCTTCTCCATGATGCAGTCGAGGGCGTGCTCGAGGCCGTCGTGCGTCACCTTGCGCACCTGCTCCGGCCAGTCCGCGTCCTTGTAGTCGACCGTGGCGTCGGCGCCCAAGGACTTGAGCAGCTCGTGGTTCTTCTTCGACCCGGTCGCGACGACGAACGCGCCTGCCAGTTTGCACAGCTGCACGGCATAATTGCCCACGCTCGAGGTGCCGCCGTTGATAAGCACGGGGAAGGTGGACTTGGCCGGCTTGCTGGGCTCAGGAAGCTTCAGGCGTTGGAATAGTGCCTGCACGGCCGTCGCGAAGGCAAGCGGGATGACAGCTGCCTCCTGGTATGATACCTCGTCAGGGATGGGGAACACCAAGCTCGACTCGATGACCGCGTACTCGGCGAACGCGCCCCGTGGCGGACTGGGCGCTGTTCCTTGGACGAAACCGGCCACGCGCTGGCCCTCCCTCCAGCGGGACCCGTTCGAGTCCTCAACGGTCCCAGCGAAGTCGCAACCAAGGGTACGGCCTGGCGGCACGCCCGCCATCGCCTTCCAGTCGGTGGGATTCTGTGCTACATAGTGCACCTTGACGAGAATTTCTCCCTCACCAGGGGTAGGCACGGGGACTGACTGGACGGAGGCGCTTTTGCCTTCAATAGTGACGAGAGCTTTCATGGTAGAGGGCGCCATGATGAATCATTAGAAGTTCTGATCTACTTAGAGCTGTGATGCTGTTAGTATACTATCTGTCAGGGCTACTCATCTTCATATGTGCACGTATCGGGTGAACAAACTCCCGAGCCTTACTTAGAAATTGTAGGGGGTGAGATAAGCTAGATGATTACAAATCGCGACTTCGGTGCGTTGCGAAACGTTATGCTGAAGCGTCGCAGACGACGTTTTACTCGTACGATTGCCAAATATGTTGGCGTGATGAATGGGACATAATTATCTTTCATTCAGGGACTTCGGCGGCGTGCATTTAGGCCAGTTGCTCGTTTATAGTCCAGTGAAGGGGGTGGCATTGACGTCAATGAGACGTTATACCTATGCGCACAGGACTTCGGCACGGCCCGCTTTTTCTTCTACCTGACCTATAATATACAAGCTTAGTCATATACGAAATCCATTTCCGTTTCCAAAGCGGAGCTGGTGCTGAGCGATGGCTGAGGAACCCGGAGTCCAGGCCGAGGTGGGGTGAGCCTAGGCTGAGGTGCCTGAGCCTGCCCACTTTTTGGATAAAGGATACCTGTCGGCTAGCTAGGGGCGCGAAATGTTAGATATTGGTAACATTACTTATGTTGGTATATTATGTCAGATATAAGGGTTATTAGTTATGTAGTTGTGTTCAGCTAGTTACGTATACTTATCAGCTGGCTGGGGGGTGCGCTAGCACCCCATATACGGAAAGATTTCCTCTATTACGCGGCTGTCGGGTAGCGCCTTGATAGGGTGGCCAGTTGGTAAGGGGTTTTCTTTTTTAAAGTATTTGAATTTCATTACGTAAAATGACATTGTTAGGAATCTTTCACCTGTGATGAGGTTATGTTTTCTCCTCGTGATGTACGGTTTGTGCTTGTTGCCTTTGCGGGCCGGGAATATATGCCAGCGCGTTCACTACAACCGGAGTTTGTCGATGATCCACTTCCATTGTCACTTCTTCACCACGCGTTTCAAGGGTTGCCCATGGTACTTTTCCTTTCATCCTACCCCTTCCTACTGTTCACGGGATATTTCCACGCATGATACGAAACCCAAGCCTGGAAGATACCAACAAGCAAACCGAACACCCCCAAAATAATGGCAATGATCACACCCACGAGCGTGGCCAGCATCACATGTCTCGCTTTGCTTCTCTGCTCCAGCCATGTCTCTAGGAGCCCTCGTGGTTTCGGATTCTCAATCTCCTCGTAGAGGTCCATGAGCCGAGATCCCCAGTACTGGTACGTGATGTCGTTCTCGTGGTAACGCCGGAACAGGGCGGATCCAAAGCGCAGACAGTCGGGATCAAATGATTGCTTGGAGACGAGAGATCGGAGCAAGGCTTGAGACTCAGGCTCCAGTGGGAAGAGGACCTTTTGGAGAGAGTCTAGTGTTTCGAGCGCAAGCTGACGGGGCAGATTCTCCCTGTCCTGGGTCAACTCATTGTCCTCGAGAGCATATCAGATTTGAGTTTCGTCTTACCTCAGTACCGGATCAGCAGACCCTGGTTCTCTACTTCGAGCCTTCGAGGCCATCAAATGCTCCTTCAAGACGCTGGTGTGATGGTAGATCTCTACAATTCCTGCCTTCTGGTCCAGCTTGAGGTGGTTCCGGAGGTCGTTAGTGCCTTTGAATTTCAGGCCGGCAACTTTCTTGAGCTTAGTTGCTGTCAACCCTGCCTTTATATCAGGAGCAGACTCGTCCTTTTCGTTCAGACTGGGATGGTCTCTCATCGGGAACGTTGATGAGATGAACTCGTGGAGCGACTTGTCACTACGCCACACGCTTGGCTCTTCGCCGGATTCCAGTAGACCACCGGCCTGGTTTTCGATACAGCAGTTCACCATTGCCATTGCCCTCATCGCGAGGTTGAAAGCGCGATGCTGGTCACTGAGCGGCGGTTCATTCTCCTCGACTCGACTCGAAAAGTACTCCTTCGTCAATTGAGCTCTTTGAATGGTGGGCTTCTCCTTTAGGAGGCAGATGATGTCGAAGAGGTCTTCGTGCGATCTTATTGCTTGAGTTGTATCTGGCAGGAGTAGTTCTGGAACGTAAGACGCCGTCACTTCCTTGTAATACTGGAAGAAGGGCTCGAGTCTCGGTGACCTTCGCTGTGGGCATTCTTCTCTCACGCAAGGCTGCGCGACGGAACAACCCGCACATAGTGTCCAATCCCAGAGAGTATGACACAGTGCTTGTAGTTGGGCATCTGTCACCTCGTCCAGAGGGAAAGTTGGCTTCGAGATACTCATTGTGCAGTTGGGCCGAAGGATGAGAATCAATGCAGATAGGGGTTTTGGCTATCTCAAACATATTCGATCCAATCGTGGCAGTGCAGCATGTGCTAGTCACGTGGCGTCTTATCGTGATCTTCGTTGGAGGTCCTCAGCTCACTGGACACGTAATTCGGCTGCTGCGAGGCAGACTCGAGGCAGAGTGGCTGTGTGCCCGCCACCCTGAAACTTTTTCTCGCATAGAGGAGATAAAACCCGTCTTTTGCCCAGCTCAACGTTCTACCACTTATCATTGACATATCCCGTTTTACGGCAATTATTTGCGACGCAAGACTGAAAATGGTGAGCGGTTCGGCAGGAATCAGCGGAGCTCCGGGCCGTCGCTTTGCGAAGGAAGTCCTGTCCACTTTCATGCCACTGAAACCCAATCCCACCGATCCTCCCCTCCTGGAACCGAAATCCTCTCAGGACGAAAAAACTCTTCCAGACTCTGGTTATGGCACCAGTTTGCCCTCACCAGATCAGAGTGAGGATCGCGACAAAGCAAAAAAGCGCGTCATCTCCCTCCCCCAGAAGGCCATCCCATTTCCATTGGCCAGCCAAAAAGATCTGCTCGTGCTCAAGAAAGAGGTCGACCGGGCGACGATTACGCGGTTTAATGAAATCGTCCCCGAGATTGAGCGATTGCTGCTCTCCTACCTCAAGTCGAGCGGCGGAATTTTCTCGGCCCGAGCACGATATGCGCCAATGGCAATCCGCCTCATGGTTCTTGGCAGGACCGAAGCTGACGCCAAGGAGTGCATGGTCGTGTTCTGTTCTACCTGCCTTTGCAAACGTGTGGAACACTTCTTTAACAAGCAGCAGATCGTCAAGGATCTCTGCGAACCGTCCGATCCTGTGTTGCCTTCGTTCAAGGTCATTGTCAACGGCCACGCTCCGCGATTGAGGGTTGCGTTGTCAGAAATCCAGGTACACTGCGCCTCGTCTCAGCTGTCGGAGGATACCTTTTGTGGGAATCCTATACGGTTTGTCAATGAGACGGGAGATGTCCGACATGCGACTTTCGGCGGCGTCGTCAAAGTTGTGGGCAGCGATGGCCACTTCAAACTGTACGGTTTGACGGCGGGTCACAGTCTTCTTGACTGGCAGGATCCCGACACATCAGCTGACACTTTACCCGGGATTCATGTTGCGTTAAATGCCGAGGACGAAGACGCCGAAAGAGCCGAGAGGCGAGAAGAGTCAAATGAGAGTCTTTTGGAGGCCCAAGACCCCTTCATCCAGGCGTCCGCGATCCTTCTCAAACCGGAACAAGACGAGACTGTCCAATCATGGACCTTCACAGAATCGCAAGAGCTCGGAAAAATTCTGAAGAACCCAGACCGTGACAAGGACGAGGATCAGCTATACCTTGACTGGGCCTTGTTTGAATTGAACAAGTATCTGCCAAATGTATTTGTCACCGTGGAATTGTCGGGGAATATCAGGAAGCACCCGCTCAGCCTGTGTTCTGAGAAATTTTCGCCAGACACTCTTTCTCAGCCAGTCACCATGATGGGGGGATCTCAAGGCTCGAAATCCGGCGTTCTCTCGAAGTTGCCCGGAAGGATTATCATAGGACCTGGCGACTCCTTCATTGATGCCTACTTGCTGACGTTGGATGAGGGCTCTGGTAAGTCTTTGAAATGAACATTGTGAGTGGCTAAACTAACGGCGATAGTCTCCGACGGCGACTCAGGTTCCTGGGTCGTTGATCCGGCGACGTTTGAGGTCTACGGCCACGTGGTTGCAACAGACATGTTTGGCGATGCATACGTGATTCCACTCATCCGTACCTTAGCGGACATCCAAAGATGCTTCGGCGCGAAATGTGTCGACCTCCCTTCCGCGATAGACTTTTCTATCATAGCACTCGCGGAAAGTTCGTCAGCGGCAGGCCAGCCCTTGAAACAGTCTGAAACAGAGCTCGATCAGTTCCCGAAGACTACAAACAAGTCTCCTTCGACCGACCTGATAAGCATGGAGACGGGAATCGACGGATTTAGAACAGCATACCCCAGACCCCAAGGCCCCCCTCCATTGTTAGTTCCGGAAGCTGCCTCTACGGATCTGGGAACCGATTCTGATTTCGACTCGAACCCGTTCTCGGCTTTTGATGCCGCACCATTTAGCTTCGACATTGAGATGCCGTCTACACCTATAGAACTGGGTGGCACAATCTCGGACGCTTGCTACGATTTCCCAGACTCTGGCTACAACACCATGGACCCAAGTCCAATCCCACTGGAAGATTGGAGAGCATATCAGAAGCGCTCAAGCTCTACAGATTCCCCAGAGAAGGCGAAAAGGATAAAGAAATAGGCAGAGTTATAGAAACCAGAGAATCCCAATTGGCCGCACAGCTCCGAAACAGCAAAGGCCCCGAAGCTCCAGGAGCTCCAGAACCTATGGATCCAGTCTACTGCAAGTGTCAGTCCAGTCCGAAGCCAACATAGTCCAATCCGGCTCCAATCCGAAGCAGTCGGATCCAACAAGACCTCTGATTGCACCACTCCTTAGATGTTTTCTGCATCTGCGACAGAGTTCTGCTAGGAATTTCCCTTTAATTCTGATGGCATCGTGGTGCCTTTTCCAGTGCGTCTTTGCCATATGCTGGAGACATGGGTTCTCTCATGTTGTGTGAACTTCATATGCCTTTCCTAGTAGCTTGTTAACAGAATATCGAGAGTTCTTCAGCGGGCCGACACGTTGAATGAGTTAGGGTTTGCACTACCCACCTACCCACGCTAAATTTTCTGCCCCCTGGCCACCCACGAAGGGATAATGCTACCCACGAAATGGGTAGTACATTTCAGTATTACTGTCAGCATCATAGTGATCGAATGCAGGAATCTGGCGTAACTCTTTGTGTATGTTCTCTCAGTGTTCTAGAAAAGGACAAATCTAGTCCGTGGGCAATCGCCCTTATCTACATGATTAGGTGACAAAGGATCATCAGTGGACAAGGGATGTCCCAGGCAGCATTCTACTACCTAGCCTATAAAGCCTGGGCCACAAAGCCCACCCGCCGGCAATACCTCAAAGCACTAATTGCCGACAAGCCCTTTTACGTCAGGTAATTACGGCTGGAAAATCCGAAAAGTTTAAAACTAAATTTAAAAATAATTAATTTATTTTAAAATTTTATCTTTTTTTTTAAATATTAATTTTAAATTAGGACTTATATATTAGCCGTTATATTAATTATTTTATTAATTACTTTATTATTTTTTAATATTATTACAAGTTACAGAATTATTTTTTTTGGCAAATATTCCGGATTTATTTTATGTAACGGCTGACTGGCTTAACCAACTATTAAACCTAAGTCGTATGGTTTATGTTGGCAGTAATGCTGTGGGAATCTGAGCAATAAATTAAAGGTGTAGTTACGTCTGGTAATGGCAGATTGTTATGACCAGCAGGCTTGGCTCTTAAAGGGACGGTCAGAAGTTATGGAAGATACCTCCGATATGGACCTGGAGTTACGTAATATGGATCCAGATAGATCTAACGGATCCAAAGAAAACTATGTACTTAAAAGGTATAAATCCGAAAAATCCCCCGGATATATACGAATGTAATTTATTTATAAGGTACGGATCCGGATAAATTTAACGGATTTAAACGGATCCTAATTTAAATATATACGTTTATTATTTTTATAATTTAAATAATATTAATTTATAATATAATATAATTATTTAAATTATCTTTAATATTTATTATTATTAAACATAATTATATTTTTAATTTATTATTTAAATTTTTATAATATTATTATTAATATAAACCGTACGATTAAAGTTTAATAATTAATTAAATTAATTAACCGTTATATATTAAAAACTTTTATTTAATAATATTTTAAATCGAAGATTTTTTACATTATAATTTTTTCCTTATATAGGTTTCCGAAATTAATTTTTAAGTTTTTTTGTAAAAATTAATATAATATTAGAAATGTGACGGTTAACTGGCTTAACCAACTATTAAACCCTAGTCGTACGGTTTATGTTGGCAGTAATATTATAGGAATTTAAGTAATAGATTGGAGGTATAATTACGTTTGGTAATAATAGATGTTAAAGGTTATTTAAGTAATTAAATTATATTATAAGCTGGTATTATTTAGATTATAAGAAATAACGAACGTATATATATAAATTTCTTTTTATAATCGAACGTAATCGAACCGATCGTATTCGATTATTTATTATTTGGTCGAAAGTAATCGAACCGATTCCGTTCGATTATTATTAGTTACGTAATTTTAAGGTAATAATCGGGATTTGTATAGTTGCAGTTCCGACCGTTTGGGGTAGTTAAAGTTAGCTGGATTATTACACGATTTTTCCCTTTTAGGATTTTTATTCTTAAAAATTAATTTGTTTATTTTTATTATATAGTAAGTAAAAATTTTTTTTTTTATGTTTTTTGTATTATTATTTGTTATTATATCCGGTTATATTCGTAAAAGTAAAAAAAAAAAAATAAGTTAATTCCGATCCGGATCATTATAAAAATTTCATTTTTTTATTAATAAATTTAATATAAATATATTTCGTTATTCGGTTTATTTTTACGTTAATTATTTTAATTATATTATTATAAAAGGAAAATTTCGTTATAATTTTTATATCGAAAAAAATAATTTTATTACGATTTTGGTAATATAGATTTATAAGTAATATTTCGTATTTTCCGAAAAAAGGATCGAATTAAAATAGAAAAGGAAAATACTAAAAGGTTTTTTTTTAAGACGTTAACCCGTTTATAACGTTTTCGTCGACAGAAAAAGATGTTACGTAAAAAGGCCGTTAATATAGTTCGTTACGGAATAAAGGATTTGGATAAATTAGAACGATAAAAAAAGTTTAAGGCCAAAATGTAAGCGGCCGACTGGATTAATTCCGTCTTTAACCTTTCGTAATTTAATAATATAAATTAAAATATTATTTTTTTTAAATTTTTTAACGTTATTAATAAATTTTTTTTAAAAGGTATTAAGTTTCCGTAAAGTTTTTTATAAGTTTTTATATATTTTTTAATTTTAGGTAATTTTTTCATTTAACCAAGTAATATTATTTACCGGTTTTTTGAAGTATTAAGGATTTTTTTAACTTTTTATATTAATACGTTTTTAAATTTTTTTTATTCCGTATGGATTTAAATTATATCCGTTATTAATTTTAATAAGAAAATATAAAAAACGGGGTAGAGTTTAACCTTAAGGGATAATTTTAATTGGTAATTATTTTTCGAAATGTTTTTATAATTTTGTATAGTTCGATATATTTAAAATCGAATTTTTTATTAGGTCGTTTTGTTTAAATATTTTTAGTAATTAGGTAAATTATTTTCTTTTTTTAAAAAATTAATTGTTTTAACTTTTTTTAGTTATAATATTTTTGCATTTAAGTACGTACGAATTCGAGTTTTATTTTTGTTTTTATATATAATTATTTAAGTTATTTTAAAATAAAAATAATTTTGATATTAATTAATTGTTTTTTTTATAAATTTCGGTAAATTTTTAATATAAAGCCGAAATTAACGTTAGTAAACATTATTTTAATACTTTCGTAATAATTTTTATTATAAGTTAATTAAGTTATTAATAATTTTTTAATTTAATTATTTTATTCGTAATTAATATAATATCGTAAGTAAGTTTTAAACGTTTAATTAATTTTATTTATTTATTTATTTATTTATAATTTAAAAGCGTTAAAAAACCTATAATTTAAACTTAATTATATTATAAAGTTTTGTTAAAATTTTTAAATAAATATAATATTTTTATTAAATACGATTTTTATTAAAAGTCCGTATATATTAATAAGGTATTTAAAAAAGATATACGTTAATTATTTTACGTTTATATTTTCGTTAAATAGTAAAAAATATAAAAGTTTTATAAATCGATTTACGATTATAAAGATGTTATTATAATATATGCCCGTTATTAAATTTTTTAATAAAGGTAATTTAGTAATAAAATCGAAAGTAATTAAATTTTATAATCGTTTTATAATTAATAATGGTTATAATTTTCCGTATGGTTTATGGCGTCGTGCCTTAGTTTTGTTATATAGGTTATATTTTTGTAAAACCTTTTTAATTATTATTTTTATTTTTAGGAAGTAATATATATGTTATAGTCGTTTTAAGGTTTTATAAATTCCAGGGTATCCGTATAATTGGTATTCGTATATTTCGCGTATTAGTTTTTTTTAGTATTCTTCTGGTATTTAGGTTTTGTTAGTTTTTTTTTCCTTTAATAGCTGATTGTTATATTATTAAACTTTCTGGTATAAGTTAATCATTACTTTTTTGATTATTATAATTTTGTTATAACCCAGCTGGCCTTGGCTACCTTAAACGGTCGGAGCTGTAGTTGTATAAATCCCGATTATTGCCTTAGGATTACGTGATTAATAATGGTCGAACGGAATCGGTTCGACTACCTTCGATCAAATAATAAGTGATCGAATACGGTTTGTTCGATTATTTTCGATTAAGTAATAAACGATCGAATACGGTTTATTCGATTACGTTCGATTATGGAAAAAAAGAAGTATATATACGTTTGTTATTTTTCATAAGTTAAATAATACCAGCTTATAATATAACTTAATTATTTAAATAATCTTTAATATTTATTATTATTAAACGTAATTATATTTTTAATTTATTATTTAAATTTCCATAATATTATTATTAATATAAACCGTACGATTAAAGTTTAATAATTAATTAAGTTAATTAATTATTATACGTTATAAGTTTTTATTTAATAATATAATTAAACTTTAAATAATACGTTAGATTATTAATATATCGGAAATTTAAAATTTTATTACGTAATAATATAAAGATATAATTAAAAAGTTCGAAAAATTATTTAATGCTTTAAAATTTAAATTAATATTATCCGGATTAACGAAATTAAAATTAAGTTTAAAAAATCCGAGTTTTATAACGGAAAAAGTAACGTGTAAAATTTTTTTATTTAAGTATATATTTATTTTTTTTCGAAAAAATTATTAATAAGGCCGATAAAATTTTTATAATTACGGCATTCCTTAAAGGAAATATTTAAATTAATTTAAGTTTATTTTATGAAATTATTTAAGAAATAAAAAATCGGATTACTAATAAATTATTTAAACCTTTTTTTAATATTATATTAATTTCGAAAAGAAATTAAAAATTAATTTCGGAAACCTAAATAAGGAAAAAACCGTAATATAAAATATTTTCGATTTAAAATACAAAAAATTAATGTCCAAATACGTAATAACGTTTAAAAACTTTATGGTTAAAGTAAGACAAATAAACGAAAAAAACGATAACTTAATTAATATTTTTTAAAAAGGATTAAAGATTAACGTTAAAAACGAAATTATTAAAATAATATACCTTATTACTTTAAATAAATATATCGTAAAAGTAATTAAAATTAATAACCGATAATATAAACGATAATAAAAACGAAAAGGATAATTTATTTTTAAACCTAAATTTACGGGAATTAATTAAAATAAAAAGCGTAATATATTTTTTATTATTTACGGAATAATATTAGGATTTATGAAATTAAGGACTGCTTAAAAAAAGATTAAAATTAAGTTAAATATTATAATTATAATAAAATAAGTTATATTAAAAATTAATAAAAGGTTCTTAAAAAATAAGATAACGGTTGGATTTTAGTACCCGAAAGGTAACCGGGAAATAAAAATAATGAAACCATAACTTTCGGTATAATTAGGAAAAAAGAAAACCTTAATTTATCTTAAGAAATAAAAAAAGGGTTACGGAAAATTAAAACATTTTTCCAGGCCGTAATTATCCGATAACGCGATATTATATCCGGCCTAATAATAACTTAATAGTTGCAAAAATCTAAAGGATAAGAAAAGTTAATGCTAAAAAAATTAATATTTTATATATAATGGAAGAAATAATAATAATAAAAATAATAAAAATTAAATAAATAAATTAAAAAATTAAAATTAAAACGAAACTTTATATTTAAAAAACCCGATCGATATAGAAAATTATACGTTATTCTATATAAAAAAATTTATTATTTACGATACGAAAAATAATAAAAATATATTTAATAACAATTTACGTATATATATAATTAAGGATTCGATTTTTATACCTAAACCGGAAGCGACCTTAAAAACCAAAAATGGTATAAATACTTACGTACCATAATTATATAAAACAATATCGACGTTATTATAGCGTCGGAAAGTTAGCTTAAAGGGAAAAATTATTCCGAATAAAATCTTACTTATTATTACGAAAAATATAATTACAAAACGTAAAAAAAATAAATTTATCAGATAATAATAAAGGCCTAATAGGAAATGGTAAATAACTTATATTTTTAACGTATTTATGTTAATAATTTCAAAAAAAAAGAAATAAAAAAAGAAATCAGAAAACGTTTAATAAAAATAACCTAGTATTATATTTAATATTACGAATATTAAAGGTATCAGAATTAACCGATAATAATAATAAATAATAAATGGGCCATAATAATAAATTGGTTAAAGAAAGATAAAATTTTTAAAAATTAAGTTACCAGCTTAATAAATCAAATAAAATAATATAAGAAGAAATTTCTTAAATTAAAAGTTTAGTTATGCCGATAAAAAGGGTAATTAAAGTAATTATAAACGGAGCTCCCAAAAAGAAAACGTTACCTATAAGGACACCATAAGCTGGTAAAAACGAAGGAAGTTAACATATATCCCTTAAAAAAGTTTTATATACGATAATAAAAAGGATAAAAATTCCTTTTATTATAATTAAAATACGAATTAGGAAAAAAATGGTATATTATTATAATAAATTACGGAACCGACCCGAATTATATCAAACCAGAAATAATTAACGAATTACGTTTATTATAAAAAAAATAAAACCGAACCTTATAAAGTTAAAAATATAAAAAATATTAAATTTATTTATAATAACGGATAGGTTAACCGTAAAATTAATTATTTCGAAACGTATATTTAGGGACGAAAATAAATTTTTATTTTTGACGTTATTTTAATACGAAATTACGACATAATCCTCGGCAGAAAATAATTATATTAATATAATCCCTTAATCGATTAAAAAACTAGTTAAATAAAATTCGTTTTATTTTCCATCGACGAGAACGACTTAAAAAAAAGATTTTATTATTTAATTAATAACGATAATAATAAATGCAAGCATAAGAATACGATAAAAACTTTACTACCTAAAAAAAAAAATAAAAAAAAAAGGCGAAATAGATATATACGACGCGTTATTACCATAATCAAAATACGGCTATACGAAATAAATAACGACTTATAATACCAGCCTTAAAAGCTAAAAAAGATAGTTAAAATATTACCATAATATTATAAATACAAGAAACTTTTTAAGGAATAAGTTCAAATAAGATTATTAAAATATAATAAATAAAATTACGAAATAATTCTAAAAGATAACAAAACGATTACTTTTTATTTTATATATAATTTAAATTAGCAAAAATTATACGTATTACGAAAATACTTTAAAAATAAGTTCCGTAAAAAACATATTAAACGTTTTAAATTATTAACAAAATACCTTATATTTTTCGTACCAAAAGAAATAGAAAATTACGATTAATAATTAATTACTAACAGCTAAACGATATTACAGTTAAAATTATATATTTTTATTTTTAATTATTAAAATAAAAGATTACTTTTACGGAACCAGATAATTTATTATTTTAAACTTACGAAACGGATATAATTTAATTCGCATTAAATCAGGAAATAAGTGGATAATAACTTTTAGGACCAAGTACGGATTATATAAATATCTGGTAGTATTATTCGGGCTTATTAACGTACCCGCGATATTTTAAAAGATGGTTAATTATATATTACGCGAATATTTTAATATTTTTGTTATTTATTATTTTAATAATATTTTTACTTATTTAAATTCGGAGGAAAAATATAAAGAATATATTTATAAATTTTTTTAAATCTTACAAAACGTTAATTTTTTAATTAATGCCAAAAAAAGCAAATTCCATAAATAAAAAATACCGTACTTAAAATACGTTATTACCCCAGGATATATTAAAATAAACTTTAAAAAAATAACAGTAATTTAAAAATAAAAAGTATTTATTACAATTCCCGAAATCCAGGTTTTCCTTAAATTCGCTAACTATTATCGGAAATTTATTCGTAGCTTTAATAAAATTACGATACCTTTATCCAACTTAATTAAAAAGGAAATAAAGTTTTAATAAATAACCGAAATAGATTTTTTTTAAAGAATTAAAAATATAATTATTAACGAGCTAATATTAATCATATACGGCCCGAATCGCCCCGTAAAACTAAAAACCGATATTTCGAATTATATATTAGGCGTAATAATCGGATATAAAAATAATTAAGGTAATTTATACCTTATTATATTTTATTCCTACAAATTAAAGGAAATTAAATTAAATTACGTTATATTAAATAAGAAATTCTTAATTAATATTAACGCCTTTAAGGAATTTAAATATTACCTTAAAAAAATTTATATTAAATTAAGATATATACGGACCATAAAAACTTTATCCGGTTTACTATTACCCGAAAGCTAACAGGACGATAATTCCGCTATACCGAATATCTTTTAAAGTTCGATTTCGTTATTATTTACAGAAAAAGGTTAAAAAATAGCAGAGTAGATACCTTTAATAGACGACCAGACCTAGAAAAAAAAGTCCTTAAAGTCCCATACCAAATATTCGACTTAATAAAAAAAGGATATATAAAACCATAACAAATTGCAATAAGTAAAAAAGTAATACTTAACTTGTACCAAAAAATTTAATAATATAACGATCAGCTATTAAAGAAAAAGAAAACCGACAAAACCTAAGTATTAAAAAAGTATTAAAAAAAACTAATACGCGAAATATACGAATACCAGTTATACGGATACGTTAAAGTCCATAAAACCTTAAAACGATTATAACGCAGATATTATTTTTTAAAAATAAATATAATAATTAAAAACGTTTTACGAAAATATAACTTATATAACAAAATTAAAGCATAACGTTATAAACCATACGGAAAACTATAACCATTACTAATTATAAAGCGATTATAAAAATTAATTACTTTTGATTTTATTATTAAATTATTTTTATAAAAAAATTTAATAATGGATATATATTACGATAATATTTTTATAATCGTAAATCGATTTATAAAATTTTTATATTTTTTATTATTTAACGAAAATATAAACGTAAAATAATTAACGTATATTTTTTTTAAATACCTTATTAGCATATACAGATTTTTAATCAAAATCGTATTTAATAAAAGTATTATATTTACGTTAAAATTTTAGCAAAGTTTTATAGCATAATTAGATTTAAATTATAAACTTTTTAACGTTTTTAAATTATAAAAAAAAATTTAATTAAACGTTTAAAACTTACTTATAGTATTATATTAATTACGAATAAAATAACTGGATTAAAAGATTATTAATAACTTAATTAACTTATAACATAAAATATTACGGCAATATTAAAATAATATTAATTAACGTTAATTTCGGCTTTATATTAAAAATTTACCGAAATTTATAAAAAAAAGGTTTAATTAATATTAAAACTATTTTTATTGTAAAATAACTTAAATAATTATATATAAAAATAAAAATAAAATTCGAATTCGTACGTATTTAAATGTAAAACTATTGTAACCAAAAAAGGTTAAAAAAACTAACCTTTTTTTAAAAAAAAATAGTTTATTTAATTACCAAAAATATCCAAATAAAACGACCTAATAAAAAACTCGATTTTAAATATATCGGATTATATAAGGTTATAAAAAAAATTTCGAAAAATAATTATTACTTAGAATTATTTTTAAAGTTAAATTTTATTCCGTATTCCACATTTTTATATTAAAATCAATAACGGATATAATTTAAATCCGTACGGAACGAAAAAAAGAGGTAATAAAAAACGTACCAATATAAAGAATTAAAAAAAATCCTTAATACCAGAAGGACGGTAAACGATAATATCTGGTTAAATAAAAGAATTACCTAAAGTTAGAAAATATATAAAAACCTATAAAAAATCTAACGGAAATTTAACGTTTTTTAAAATTTTTTTTATTAATAACGTTAGAAAATTTAAAAATAACGTTCCAGTTTACGTTATCGAATTACGAAAGGTTAAGAACGGAATTAATTTAATCGGCCGTTTACTTTTCGGCCTTAAATTTTTTTTATAGTTTCAATTTATTTAAATCCTTTATTTTGTAACGAATTATATTAATAACCTTTTTACGTCGCATTTTTTCCTGTCGACGAAAACGTTATAAACGGGCTAACGTCTTAAGAAAAAATATTTCGGTATTTTTTTTTCCTTTTTAATTCGATCTTTTTTTCGGAAAACGTAAGATATTATTTACGAATTTATATTATTAAAATCGTAAAAAGAAATTTTTTTTAATATAAAAATTATAACAAAATTTACCTTTTACGATAATATAATTAAAACGATTAAAGCAAAAATAAGCCGAATAACGAGATATATTTATACTAAATTTATTAATAAAAAAACGAAATTTTTATGATAATCCGGGTCGGAATTAACCTACTTTTTTTATTTTTACGGATATAACCGGATATAGTAACGAATAATAATACAAAAAACATAAGATATAAAAAGAAAAGGTTACTTAATATATAATAAAAATAAATAAATTAATTTTTAAAGATAAAAATCCTAAAAAAGAAAAATCGTATTATAACCTAACTAACTTTAATTACCTTAAACGATCGGAATTATAATTATACAAATCCCGATTATTATTTTAAAATTACGTAACTAATAATAATCGAAAGGAATCGGTTCGACCTTTTTCGATTAAATAATAAATAATTAAATACGGTCTATTTAATTACCCTCGATCAAGTAACAAAAGATCGAACATAATCTATTAGATTACGTTCGATTATAAAAAAAAAGGAAGCATATATACGTTCGTTATTCCCTATAATTTAAATAATACCAGCTTATAATATAACTTAGTTACCTAAATAACCTTTAACATCTATTATTACCAGACGTAATTATACCTTTAATGTATTATTTAGATTCTCATAACACTATTACCAACATAAACCGTACGATTAGGGTTTAATAGTTAGTTAAGCCAGTCAGCCGTTATAAATTTGTCGTAGTTTTATATAATTTTTTTTATTAAGTCGAATATTTGGTATAAAACTTCAAGGAATTTTTTTTAAATTTGGTCGTTTATTAAAAATATTTATTTTATTATTTTTTAACTTCTTTGTGTAAATAATAATAAAATCGACTTCTAAAAGATATTTAACGTAACGGAATTATTATTTTATTAGTTTTCGGGTGGTAATAAACCGGGTAAAGTTTTTATGGTCTGTATAAATTTTAACCTGATATAAGTTTCCTTTAAGGTCATATTTAAATTTTTTAAAGGCGTTAATAATGGCTAGAAATTTTTTATTTAAAATAATGTAATTTAATTTAATTTTTTTATTTATTAAAATAAAATATAATAGGGTATAAATTACCTTAATTATTTTTATGTCCGATTATTATATTTAACGTATAATCCGAGATATCGGTTTTTAATTTTACGGGGCGATTTGGGTCGTATATAATTAATACTGGTTCGTTAATAATTATATTTTTAATTTTTTAAAAAGTTTTTTTTATTTCGGCTATTTATTAAAAAAAGATCTTTTTTAATTAGGTTAAATAAGGGTATTGCGATTTTGTTAAAGTTACGAATAAATTTCCGGTAATAATTGGCGAATTTAAAGAAAACCTGGATTTCGGTAATTATAATAAGTGCTTTTTATTTTTAAATTATTGTTATTTTTTTGGGGTTTATTTTAATATATCCCGGAATAATAACGTATTTTAAGTACGGTATTTTTTATTTATAGAATTCGTTTTTTTTGGCGTTAATTAAAAAATTAAGGTTTTGTAAAATTTGAAGAATTTTATAAATATATTTTTTATATTTTTTTGAATTTAAATAAATAAAAATATTATTAAGATAATAAATAATAAAAATATTAAAGTATTTGCGGAATATATAATTAACCATTTTTTGGAATGTTACGGGTACGTTAATAAGCCCGAATAATATTATTAAATATTCGTATAATCCGTATTTAGTTTTAAAACTTATTTTTTATTCATTTTTAAGTTTGATGCGAATTAAATTATATCCGTTTCGTAGGTTTAAGGTAATAAACTATCTGATTCCGTAAAAACGGTTTTTTATTTTAGTAATTAGGAATAAAAGTATGCGATTTTTAACCGTAATATCGTTTAGTTAGCGGTAATTAATTATTTGCCGTAATTTTTTATTTTTTTTAGTACGAAAAATATTGTTACAGTACAGGAACAGGGGTTCCTATCTTGGGGAAACCAACCTTTAGAGCCTGGTATGGGCTCCTTACGGCTAATCTTCGGAAGAGGAAAAGCTTGGCTTTTTCGCCAAGACCAGAATAATCTAGGTAATTTAAATAATCTAACCAGATTACTTAAATCATACAGATCCACGATATATTTATTAAATCTAAAATAGATATATAACGATTAATTTTTTATGTAAATAACGCTTATTTAATTTCGCTTTTTAATTATTAATTTAAATTTTTAACCTAAAGTAATTATACCGTTTTTTAATTAAAGGAAAAAATTTTAAATTCTTTTAACGAATACCTTATTTATTATATTATTATTACTTATAAATTAAAAACCTTATTTCGGATATTATTTATACCTTCAGATAAATATATCACAGGTTCGTTATATTTTAATAACTCCTTAATTAATAATTAACGAATAATTTAAAACTTAATTAAACATAAACTTTTTTAAACTTAATAAAAACGATATTATAAAACGACGTTTAATAAATAAATAATATACGTAATTCCTGTTATTAACCAGTAAAAAATTAATAACCGGATTAAATAATTTATCCCTTATTAAAAAAGTTTTCCAATTAATCGATAACATAATATCTATAACTACCAAAACAAAAAATCAAAAATAAATCTTCCTTTTTTTAATAACAACCTACCCCTGCCCTTAAAGAATCTATTAAAATCCTACCTAAAAAATCCGTCCAAAAAAAAGGTCGAAAAAAAACGTAACGTAATAATCAAAAAGAAAAAAGCTTACGACTAATAAACGACTGGATCTTATAACCGAAAAAGTTATAAACCTTTATAAAAAAAACGTTAAATTTTTCCGATAAAAAAAAAACCTCCTGCACCCCTTTTAAAAACCACTTTCCACCCAAAAACTTTAACTTTCCCCTTATTTAATCGATATCAAAAAAGAATTATATTTTTTCCTATTTACTATAAAATACCTAATATTAAAAGTTATAAACTAATTACTTTAAAACCTTATAATAAATTTACGGATATAAAAAGATTCTTAATTAAGGCTAAACTTTACCTTAAATAATACGAAAATTTTTTAATAAAAAATTACCAAAAAATAATAACCATCTTATAATTACTTATTAAAAAAATACTAAATTAATTTAAATCCATTTTTAACGATTACTTAACAAATTACCCTTACGATTTTATAAACGTTACTAATTATATCTTTAATAATTACGAATATTTCGAAAAATAAATAAAAATTTTATTAAAAAATATAAATAAATAGTAATATATATTTAAATAAATATACAAACTTTAATAAATTACGTTAACGGTTAAATATATAATAAAATTTAACTAACTTACGGCTATTTCCAAATTTTTATAAAATATATTATTTTTTCCTTATTACGACGGCCTAAAAAAACAAATTAAGGATAAAATATTTAAAAAACTTAAAACAAATCCTTTCGAAAATTATATAAATAAAGTTATTATCGCCAACCGACACATTTTTAATCGGTACCTAAAAAAAAACTAATAAACAAAATAACAATAAACGTTTTAAAAATAACAAAAAAATAAAAAAAATAAATCTTAAAAAAAGGTTAATATAATTTTAACGAAATTTAAAAAAATAAGTCCAAAATTAAATATTTTAATTATAACAAAAAAAGCCATTTTAAAAACGAATATTATTTTTTAACGAAAAAAAAACCCTTAAAAAAATTCCCTAACTTAAAAAAAATTTACGCGGCCAAACGAAACATAAATAACAAAAGAAAAAAAAAAAGATTTTGCGTCCGCTAATTAGGAATTTATTATTATTACGATTAACAAAATTAAAAATAACGACCCAAATTATAAAAATTATATTATTTATAAAAATATTACGGTTAAAATTTATAAATATTATTTAAAATAAATAATTTCTAAAATAATTATTACGTTAAAATATATTTATTATTTCGATATATAAAAATATAAAATATATAATTAACATAATTAATTATAAAAAGATTTCGGTAATTATAAATAATTATTTTCCGGATATTATATTTTTCCGGAATATATAATATACTTTAAATTCCCGATAAATAATAATAGATTTTTATATTTTATTACTTATTATAATTATAATTACCTTATTTGTTAATAAATTAAAAAGAAAAATAACTTTTAATTAAAATATAATAAAAAAATATTTATAAAACCAGATAATAAATATAAATATATAAAAATCTTTTAATAACTAAATTACCTTAAATTTTATTATTTATACTTTAAATTAAAATAAAATTAAAAAATTATAACGTAAAAATATTTATATTACGTATTAATATTTTATAATAAATACAATTTTTTAATTATAAAAATATCTTTTTCGAAAATTTACTTTTTTAATTTTATAATTCGCAAAATATAAGATTTAAAAAAAACCTAAAAAAATTAATTATCTTTAAAAATTAATTCGGTAATAAAAAATAATTTAAATATATAAATAATTATTATATTAAACATATAATTAAAAAATACGTAAATAACGATATTTTTTAACCCTTAAAATATATTAATTAAAAAATTACAAAGATTTTAAAAATAAGGAACCAAAAAACCCTTATATATAAAATTTTATACGAAAAAAAAGAATTTCGGAATTAAATTAAAATTTTAATTTATTATAAAAATAAAATATTTAACATTAGAATTAATTTTAAAAAAAGATTTATCTTTTTTAAAATAACTGAAAAATTTTAAATCTTTTAAAAATATAAATAATAATTATATAAATTACGAGTAATTAATAAAAATTTATTTATTTATAAAAATAACCGAATTTTTTAAAAAATAAAAAACTTTATAATTTAAATATAAAAATATTTAAAATAAATTACTTTTAATATTACCGATATTTTAAAATACGATATTATTTTAAAAAAAGTTTTTATAAAATTTATTATATAATTAAAAAAATTAATATTTTTAACTTAATAATAATAATATTCCTTAAATATTAACGGTTTAAAAAATTATTTTAAAAAAAAACCCGTAAAAATTTATTATCCGAGATTTTATGAAATTTATTATATAAATTTTAAAAAAAATTAAATTTTTTTAAAATCTTTTTAATAAAACTTTAAAAAAAATTATATTTAAAAATCTGAATTATTTACGAAATAATTAATTATAATAATATTAAAAATTAAAAATAATAGAATAAAAAGTTAATAAAAATAAATATTTAATATATTAATAAATATATAATTATCGATAATTTAATAATATTATTATTAAAAATAATAATTTTTTTAATATTAATAAATATTATAAAGGAAAATATTAATAAAATTAAATAATTTATAACTTTAAACTTATTAAATAATTATTATTTAATTTGAATAATTAAAAATAAAAAATAAAAATTTATTTTTTAAATTATTTATAAGTATTACGAATATAAAGTTATATTATAAAAATTAATTAACGTTTTAATTAATTTTTAATATATATTTATTATATTTTTATAAAAATTTTATAAAAATATAAGAAATATATCGTTTAAATATTATAAATATTTAAAAAAATTTACTTTATTTATAAACGTAAAAAAAAGGTTTAATATATTTAAAAATTAAATTTTTTAAATTTTATTATTATTTTTAAATAAATTTAAATTTAAAATTTAAAGTTAAAAATTATTAAAAATTAATTAAATTTAAATAAAATTATTATAATTAATATTTATTAATTTTTAAAATTTACCGGTTATATATAACTTTTAATTTAAAATTACGGTAAATTTATTAACCCCTTAATTAAATTTACGACCGAAAAATACGTAAAAAAAAGTTTCGAATTTTTAAAAAAATAAAAATAAAATTATTAACGTTTTAATAATTAAATTATTTAACTATAATAAAAGAAACGACTTAAAATAAACGTTACGGATTATATCTTTAAAATAATTTTAAATTAATTAAAAAATAATAAAAAATAATATTTAATAACGTATTTTTTAAAACTTTTAAAAATATAAAACTTGAATATTTTATTTATAATAAGTAATTATTAACGATTATTTTAATGTTTAAAAAATAAAAATTATTTTTTAACGGAATTAAAAAATTATTTAATATTTATTTAAATTATAAAAATTTTATTTAATTTATAATTATTTATAAATTAAATAAACGTTATAAAAATTAAATAATTTTTTAATTTAAATTTAATTTTAAAATTTATTATATTAAAAATAAAATAAAAATTTAAATAAATATTTTAAATCGAAAAGAAAATTATAATTTAAAAATCTTTAAACGATATATATAAATATTATATTATAAAAATAATAAAATAATTAATTTTTAAAATTTTTAAAATCCGGAAAAATAAAAAAAATTAAATAATTATAAAAAAACGATAAAAATTAATTATTATTTTACGGCATAATTTATATTTTCCGTTAATAATAAAATTTTTTTTTAAATTTTTATGATAATTTTTAATATAAATATTAAAAAATATTTAAAGCTATTATATAATTTTTTTTTAATTTTTTTTTTTAATTTTTTATTAAATAATTAAATAAATAATTAAAAATTATAATAATTTATTATAATTTATAAATATATAAAATAAAATATATAATATTAAAAAACTTTTTTATTAAAATTAAATATAATACGATATAAATAATTATTAATAAACTTATTAAATATAAATATTTTTTATTTTTAAAAGAATTTATAATAATAAAATAATTAATTTATATTTTTATTTAATATTATTTTAATAAATATTAAATATTAAAAAATATTATTTTTAATTAAAAAAACTTTTTACGTTTAAATTTAATATTAATTTTTTTAAATAAATTAATATTAAACTTAAATTTTTAATAATTTATTATTTTTAAATAAATAATTAAACGGAATAATTAAATTAAATTTTAAAATAATATTTTTAAAATTATATTAATTATTAATAAAATATTTAAATTAAATTTTTATTATTTATATAAATAATTTATAATATATTTATTAACGAAAATATAAATATATTATTTTATATAATTATATATAAATATAATATAATAATTTAATAATTAAAATAATTAATACGTAAAATATTAATTATTATTACTTAAAACCATAAAAATATATCTTATATTCCATATTTCCTTATTAAAATTAACCCTAAAAAATGCCATATTTAAAAAATATTTTGAAATCGAAAAAAACGATAATAAATATAAAATCTAAAAAATATTAGATTTTAAAATAAATAAAAATAAAATTTAATATTTAATTAAATAAATAAATTACCTACTTAAAAATAATATTTACAAATTATTTAAACATTTAACGAATACGATAAACCTAATTAAAAAAATTTATCAGCAAATTTTAACCGACCGTTTCTAATACGATTAAAATCGTAAACGATAACGGTCCCCCGCCTAAATCCAAACCTTCAGCATTTTAACCGAAAAAAATAAATATTTTTATTATAACGTTTATCTTAAAAGCAAATTACGCTTATTCTGCCTTTATACGACGTTATTTTTCTTTTACCCTTTTTTAATTCTTTTATTAATCCCGTTTAAATCCTTTCTTTAAAATAATAACGGGTTTTTTTTAAAACCTTTTACTAAAAACGAAAACGCTTTAATTAATTAATAAACTTTTTCGTCTTTTTTTCGGCAAATTTTTCATACATAACCAAAATATCCTTTATTTCGCGTTATTTTTTTTCCAAACGATTATATTTTTTCCTAATTTTCGATAAAAAATTTATTTTTAATACGTTATATGTAAAAACATTAACGACGAATATAATAATTACAGCTTAAAATACGTATTACGTGAAAATATTCGGTTTTTTTTAAAATAAATATCATTCGAATAAAAATAATTTTAAAACCAAATCTTTTAATAAACTTTATGCGATTAATACGAAACTCGTACTAATTTAAACGCAGCTTTTTTTTTCCTTTTTTAATTCGACCTATTATAATAAAATTAATTAAAAAACCATCCTTTTAACAAAAAAAATATTTACGGTTCTTATCTTTAAAACAAAAATACTTAAAAAAAGGAAATAATATTACAATACAAGAACAAAGGTTTCTATCTTAAGGAAACCAACCTTTAAAACCTGGTATAGGCTTCTTACGGCTAATTTTCAGAAAAGGAAAAGTTTAACTTTCCTCGCTAAAACCAAAGTAATTTAAATAATTTAAATAATCTAACCAGATTACTTAAATTATATAAATCCACGATATACTTATTAAATCCAGGATAGATATATAACGATCAATTTTTTTATATAAATAACGCCTATTTAATTTTGCTTTTTAACTATTAGTTTAAGCTTTTAACCTAAAGTAATTATACCGTTCTTTAATTAAGGAAAAAATCCGTAAATCTTTTTAACAAACACCTTATTTATTATGCTATTATTACCTACAAATCAAGAACCCCATTTCGGATACTGCTCATACCTCCAGGTGGATGTATAACAGGTTCGTTACATATATATACGTTCGTTATTTTCCTATAGTTTAAATAATATTAGTTTGTAATATAATTTAGTTACTTATATTATTTTTAATATCTATTATTTTTAAATATAATTATACCTTTAATTTATTATTTAAATTTTTATAATATTATTATTATTATAAACAATATAATTAAGGTTTAATAATTAATTATACTAGTTAACCGTTATACGTTATAAATTTTTATTTAATAATAATTAAATTTCAAGTAATATATTATACCGTTAATATATCGGATATTTAAAAATTTATTACGTAATAATATAAAAATACGATTAAAAAGTTTAAAAAAGTTATTAAATATCTTAAAACTTAAGTTAATATTATTCGGATTAATAAAGTTAAAATTAAACTTAAAAAATCCGAGCGTTACGATAGAAAAGGTAATATATAAAATTTCCTTACCTAAGTACGTATTTATTTGCATTTCGAAAAAGTTATTAATAAAACTGATAAAATTTTACGATTACGGTATTTTTTAAGAAAAATGTCCTGGATTAATTTAAGCTTATTTTACGAAATTACTTAGAAAATAAAAAGTTAAATTAATAACAAATTACTAAAACCTTTTTCTTATTATAACCCAGCTAGCCTTGGCTACCCCAAACGGTCGGAGCTGCAGCTGTACAAATCCCGATTATTGCCTTAAGATTACGTAACTAATAATAGTCGAACGGAATCGGTTCGACTACCTTCGACCAAATAATAGGTAATCGAATACGGTCGGTTTAATTACGTTCGATTATAAAAAAAAAGGATATATATATACTTTCGTTATTTCTTATAATTTAAATAATACCAGCTTATAATATAAATTAATTACCTAAATAACTTTTAATATTTATTATTATTAAATATAATTATATTTTTAATTTATTATTTAAAAGTTTTTTTAATATTATTATTAATATAAATTATATGATTAAAGTTTAATAATAAATTAAATTAATTAACCGTTATACGTTATAAACTTTTATTTAATAATATAATTAAATTTTAAATAATATATTATACTGTTAATATATCGAAAACTTAAAAATTTATTACGTAATAATATAAAAATACGATTAAAAAATTTAAAAAAACCGTTTAATGCTTTAAAATTTAAATTAATACCATCCAGATTAACGAAACCAAAATTAAACCTAAAAAACCCGAACTTTATAACGGAAAAAATAACGTATAAAGTTTTCTTACCCAGATACGTTTTTATTTTCGTTTCGAAAAAATTATTAATAAAGCCGACAAAATTCTTATAATTATAACATTTTTTTAAAAAAACGTCCTTAATTAATTTAAACTTACCTTACCAAACTATTTAAAAAATAAAAATTCGGATTAATAATAAATTATTAAATTTTTTTTTAATATTATATTAATATAACGAACCTGTCATACATCCACCTGGAGGTATAAGCAATATCCGAAATGGGAGTTCTTGATTTGCAGGTAATAATAGCATAATAAATGGGGTATTCGTTAAAGAGATTTGCGGATTTTTTCCTTAACTAAAAAACGGTATAGTTACCTCTAGTTAAGAACTTAGATTAATAACTAAAAAACGAAACTAAATAGGTGCTATTTATAGAAGGAAATTAATTGTTATATATTTATTTCGGACTTTAATAAATATGCCTGAAATTTATGTAATTTATATAATTTAATTAGATTATTTAAATCATCTAGATTACCAGGATTTTAGTAAAGAAAGCTAAGCTTTTCCTTTACCGAAGTTTAACCGCCTAGAACCTACGCCAGGTTCCAAGGGCCGGTTTTTTTCCAAAACAGGAACCCCTGTTTTTGTACTATAATACCATTTCCTTTTTCCAAAAATCTTTATCCTAAAGATAAGAACCGTAAGTAGCCTTTTTATTTTGTTAAAAGGGTTTTCCGTAATTTCTTAGCTGATTTTGTTATGATAGATCGAATTAAAAAAAAGAAAAAAAAACTACGATTATACCAAAAAAAAATTTCGTACCATCCGTATAAAGAATATTAAAAAGTTTAGCTTAAAAATTAACCTTTATTCGAACTATACTTATTTTAAGGAAACCAAGTATTTTTACGCAATAAATATTTTAAGTTATAATTATTATATTCGTTATTAATATTTTACGTATAATGTATTAAAAATGAATTTTTTATCGAAAATTAGGAAGGAATATAATCGTTTGCAAAAGGAATAGCGTAAGGTAAAGAATATTTTGGTTACGTATTAAGAATTTGTTGAAAAAAAAACGAAAAAGCTCGTTAATCGGTTAAAACGTTTTCGCCTTTAATAAAAGGTTTTAAAAAAAAAGGCCGTTACCATTTTAAAAGAAAGATTCGAACGGGATTAATAGAAGAATTAAGAAAGGGTAAAAGAAAAATAGCGTCGTATAAAGGTAAAATAAACGCAGCTTGCTTCCGAAATAAACGTTATAATAAAGGTATTTACTTTTTTCGGCTGGAACGCCGAAGGCCTGGATTTGGGCGGGGGACCGTTATCGCTTACGACTTTAGCCGTATTGGAAACGGTCGGTTAAAATTTTGTCGGTAAAAATCCTTAACTAGGTCCGTCGTATTCGTTAAGTGCTTAAGTAGTTTTTATATATATTATTTTTAAGTAAATAATCCATTTATTTAACCAGGTATTGAATTTTATTTTTAACCATTTTAAAATCCAGTATTTTTTCGATTTCGTATTTGTTATCGTCTTTTTCGATTTCGAGGTTTTTTTTAAGCGGGGCGTTTTTTAAGGCTAGTTTTAATAAGGAAATATGGAATATAAAGTATATTTTTATGGTTTTAGGTAATAATAATTTATAATTAATCCTTAAAATAACCTTTTTAATTTTAAACGGACCAAGTTTTTTAAAATTTAACTTATCGTTAGGTTTTTTCGTTTTAATTTAAAAAAAGTTTAACGTTACGTTTTGTTTTTAACGTAATAAGTAAATTTTATTTTTTTTCGCTAAAATTAATTTCTTAATTTTTTTTTATTATAATATTAAGTTATTTTTCGTTACAGGAATTATAATTTAATTTAAAATCGGATTTATATTATCTTAATTTTTGTTACCATTATTTTTATTCGTAAAATTCCGGCGATAATAATTAATATTTTATATATTAACTGTTTTAATCGATAAGTTGCCGTATCGTATTTATATATAATTATATAAAGTAATATACCCATATTTTTATTAACGGATATAATATAAATTATTTATGTAAACGGTAAAAATTTAACCTAATTATTTTGTTAATAATTAATATAATTTCGAAGGTATTATTCCAAAGTTTAATTTAATCGTTCCGTTTAACCGTTTGTTTAAGGGTAATAAGTTATTAAAAATTTAAACTTAATACCGATTTATTTAAAAAAGTTGGTACCGAATTTCGATATAAAAAATTTATTTCGATTAAAAATAATTTTTTCTGGTATTTTATATTTATCGAAATAATATCGAATAAAAATATAAGTTAATTATTTTATTATTACGGTTTTTTTAAAAGGTAAAAAATATTTATATTTAGTAAGTTTATTAATAATTACTTACATCGTATCGTATTTAATTCCGGTAACGGGGTTTTTCGATATAAGGAAATTAATAATAAAATTTTAAGTTATGGTATTTTATATTTTATTAAGTATTTTTATAAGTTATAATAAGTTATACGATTTATAATAAGTTACTTTTACTTTATTATAAATATTATAATTTTTAATTACTTATTTAATTATTTGGCAAAATTTTGGGAAATTATATTTTTCTTAAAGTCGTTTAATAATTTTAAATATTTTCTGGTATTTATATAAAAAATTTTCGTAAAATTTCCGGACGAATTTTTTTGGTTATTAATAAGGGATATAAATTTTGCTGCGAAATAATAATTAGTTTTAATTATTTTTTAAAATTATAAAAATTTTTAAATTAAATTAATTCCTTTAAAGTTAATTATTTTAAGGTTATATATAACTGTATTATTTTATTATTTTTACGATATAATATTTATATATATTACTTAAAAACTTTCAAGTTATAATTTTTTTTTCGATTTAAAATATCCGTTTAGATATTTTTTTTATCTTTAATATAATAAATTTTAAAGTTAAATTTAAATAAAAAAACTATTTAATTTTTATAACGTTTATTTAGTTTTTAGGTAATTATAAATCGAATAAGATTTTTATGGTTTAAATAAATATTAAATAATTCTTTAATTTTATTAAAAAATAATTTTTATTTTTTAAATATTAAAATAATCGTTAATAATTTTTTGTCGTAAATAAGGTATTTAAGCTTTATATTTTTAAAAGTTTTAAAAAATACGTTATTAAGTATTATTTTTTATTATTTTTTAGGTATTTTAAAACTATTTTAAAGGCGTAATTTAAAACGTTTATTTTAAGTCGTTTTTTTTTTGTTATAATTTAGTAACTTAATTATCAAGGCGTTAATAATTTTATCTTTAATTTCCTGGAAAACTCTTTTAATTCTTTTTAAAAGTTTAAATTTTTTTCCGATATACTTTTTGGTAATAAGTTTAATTAAGGGGTTAATAAGTTTGCCGTAATTCTGGATTAAGGGTTATACGTAATTGGTAAATCCTAAAAATTAACAGATATTAATAATAATAATTTTATTAAGGATTAGCCAGTTTTTGATTATTTCCAACTTGGAATCCTGGATTTAAATTTATTCCGGGGTAATAATAAAACTTAAAAAATTTAGTTTTTAAATATATTAAACGTTTTTTTCGGTATTTATTAATAAGTTAGCTTTTTTAAGTACTTTTAATACCTAAATAAATAAAAATATCGTCCAAGTAAACGAAAATAAATTTATTTAAAAATTTCCGTAAAATAATAATAAGTATATACTAAAAGCTAACTGGAGTATTAATTAAATCTTATGGCATAATTTTATATTCGTAATATTTATAAACGATTTTAAAGGTAATTTTTTATTTTTCGCTTTTAATTATTCGAATTAGGTAATAACCGTTTAATAGGTTTAAAGTTATAAATTATTTAGTTTTATTAATATTTTTTATGGTATTTATTAACGTTAAAAGATATTTATTTTTAATAATAATATTATTAAATTATTTATAATCGTAAATTTGTTAATATATTTAATTTCCGTTTTTATCGATTTTAATTTTACTATTTTTTATTTTGGGTATTATTATAACTGAATATTTTACAGATAATTCGGATTTTTAAATATAACCTTTTTTTAAGTTTCGTTAAAAACTTTTTTAGGATTTATATGGTAAATTTAATAAAGTTTTAGATAATATCCTTTTTTAATAAAAATTCGATAATTTTATTAGTTATAATTAAATAATTTTTTTCGGGTTCGTTCCTTAAATAATTTTTTAAACCGTCGATATTTAAAGGATATTATTATTATTAAGTTAAAAACTTTAATTTTTTTAATTATGTAATAGACTTTATGGAATTTTTTTTAAAATCGTTTTATAAAAATACTTATTTTCTTTAATTAATTCGTAAATTGCTGAAACGAAATTACGGCATTTTTAAAATAATATCGTATCCTAAAATATCGGTAATATTAAAAGTAATTCGTTTTAAATATTTTTATATTTGGATTTCGAATTTTTTTATTTTTCGGAAAATTCGACCATTATTATAAGTAAATAAGCTTTCGTTTACCGTTCGTAACTTATATAACTGTTATTTGTATTTTTAAAAAATTTGGTATTTTTCGGTTATTTTAAAGGAAATAAAGTTTCCTTTTATTTCGGAATCGATTATTACGTAAAATGTTTTGTTTCTATAATAAATAAAAATTTCGATTTAATTCCGTATTTTTTTTTTCGCCTTATATAAGGTTTTGTACGTAAGGGTTCCTTAATGCCTTATTTTCGAAGGTTTTTGCCGTTTTTTAACTAATATGTTTTGGGGGTTAAAAGGCGTTTTTATTCGCGTACTTTCCGGGTTATATATTTAATGCAGTAATTATTTATATATTTAAACCATTTTCTGTTACCAAATTAACATTTAAAAATAATTATTTTTTTAGCTTTTTTTTAAATTTTGTATTTTGCAGATTATGGGGTTAAAAAAATAAACTTCCGAAGGGGGTATTTTTATAGCTAGAAAGTCGTGCTTGTCGTATAGTACTAACGCGTAATATAAACATTCTTGCGCTATAGCTTTCTGGCTTCGTTTTAATTTAAGATATAGGTAATAAAACCTAGGGTAATCTGGTTATTAGGGGGTTTTTGTATATCTATATTTATTATCTGGTTTTATAAGTATTTCTTTATTATATCCTGGCTAAAAGTCGTTATTTTTTTTAACGCGTTAATAAATAAGGTAATTATAATTATAGCAAATAATAAAATGCAAAAATCTATAATTATTTACCGGTTTGGGATATATTATACATTCCAGAAAAATATAATATTCGGGGGATAATTATTTATAATTATCGAAATCTTTTCGTAATTAACCGTTTTAATCGTATATTTTATATTCTTATATATCGAAGTAACAAATATATCCTAACGTAATAATTACTTTAAAACTTATTCGTCCTGGATAATATTTGCAAGCTTTAGCCATAATACTTTTGCAAATAATATAATCTTTATAATTTAGATTATTATTTTTAACCTTATTAATCGTAATAATAATAAATTCTTAATTAACGAAAGTAACGTTTATTTCCTTTTTATTTTTTTTTTTCGTTATTTATATCTCGTTCGGCCGCGCAAACCTTTTTCTTAAGCTGGGAAATCTTATCCCTTTAGGAATTTTTTTGGGGATTTCCTTTTTTTGGTAAGAAATAATATTCGTTTTTAAAATAACCTTTTTTACCATAATTAAAACATTTAACTTTAAACTTGTTTTTTTTGGATTCCGTTAAAATAACGTTAATTTCTTTCTGGAATTTATCCTTCGTTTTTTTTTTGTTATTAAAGTATTTATCGTTATTTTATTTGCCGGTATCTTTCTTTTTAAAGTACCGATTAAAAATGTAACGGTTAGAAATAATAGCTTTATTTATATATTTTTCGAAAGGATTTATTTTAAATACTTTAAATATTTTATCTTTAACTTAAGGCTTTAGGTTATCGTAATAAGGAAAAAATAACGCATTTTGGAATAATTTAAAAATGGCCGTTAACCGGTTAAACTTAATTATGTATTCGGTTATTAACGTAATTTACTGAAATCTGTATATTTATTTAACCGTATATTATTATTTATCCATATTTTCGTATAAGGTTCGCATTCTTTTTTTAAAGTTCCCATAATCGCTAAAGATATAATTGGTAATATTTAGGCAGTCGTCGGGAAAGTTTATTAAGTAGTCGTTAAAAATGGGTTCGAACTAATCGAGCATTTTTCCAGCCAACAGCTGGAAAATAACCATAATTTTTTGGTAATCCTTTATTAAAAAACTTTTATATTACTTAAAGTAAAATCTGGCCTTAATTAAGAATTTTTTTACGTTTATGGTTTTATTATAAGGTTTGGAAACGGTTAACTTGTAACCTTTAATGTTAGGTATTTTATGGTAAGCAAAAAAGGATATAATTCCTTTTCGTTTTCGACCAAATAAGGGAAGGATAAAAATTCGTAAGTAAAAGGTAAGTATTTTAAAAAAAAGTATTAAAGTTTTCGGATAGGAAATAATTTTTGGAACCGCGGAAGCCTTTTTTAATTATTAAGCGAATTTAACGTTTTCTTTCTGGAATCTTACGATTTCCTTAGCTATTAAGTCCAGTCGTTAATTAGTCGTAAATTCTCTTTTTTTTCCTATTTCCGTAATAAGAACTTTTTTAACGTCTTTTTCGTAATCGGACTTTTTAAATCGTACCTTGATAATCTTTTCTGCCTTTTTTAAGGCAGGGATTAGTTGTTGTTAAAAAAAAGAAAATTTTTCCTAGCTTTTAACTTTAATAACCTTTAGTAACATATTATCTATTAATTAAAAAACTTCTTTAATAAAGGGTAAATTATGTAATCCGGTTATTAATTTTTTATTAATTAATAACGAAAATCGAATATATTATTTATTTACTAAACGTCGTTTTGTAATATCGTTTCTATTAAATTTAAAAAAGTTTATACCTAATTGGGCCTTAAATTATTCGTTAGCTATTAATTAAAAAGTTATCAAAATATAACGAACCTGTTATATATTTATCTAAACGTATAAGTAATATCCGAAATAAAAATTCTTAATTTGCAGGTAATAATAACATAATAAATAAGGAATTTATTAAAAAAAATTTACGGACTTTTCCTTTAATTAAAGAACGGTATAATTACCTTTAATTAAAAGCTTAAATTAATAATTAAAAAACGAAATTAAATAAGTATTATTTACAGAAAGAAACTAATTATTATATATTTATTTCGGACTTTAATAAGTATATCTGGGATTTATGTAATTTATGTGATCTGGTTAAATCACTTAGATCACCTAAATTACCTAGATCTTGGCAAGGAAAGCCAAGCTTTTCCTTTACCGAAGTTTAACCGCCTGGAGCCTACGCCAGGCTCCAAGGGCCGGTTTTTCTCCAAGACAGGAACCCCTGTTCTTGTACTGTAACAATTAATTTCGAAAACTTAATGTAACGGCTAACTGGCTTAACCAACTATTAAACCCTAATCGTACGGTTTATGTTAGCAGTAGTACTATAAGAATCTGAGCAATAACTGCAGATATAATCACGTCTGGTAATGGCAGATATCAAAGGTGATCTAGGTAACCAAATTATATTACAAGCTGGTGCTATCTAGGCTATAGGAAATAACGAGCGTATATATACTTCCTCATTTTCTATGATCGAGGGTAATCGAATAGACCGTATTCGATCATTTGTTATTTTGGTCGAAGGTAGTCGAACCGACTCCGTTTAATTACCACTAATCACGTGATCCTGAGGTAACGGTCGGGATTTGTACAGCTGCAGCTCCGACCGTTTGGGGTAGCCAAGGCTAGCTGGGTCATAATACGACTTTCCTCCTCTAGGATCTTTACCATTAAAGATTAATTTATTTATTTTTGTTGCATGGTAAGTAATATAAGAATTTTATAAATCGATCCACGATTATAAAGATACTGTCGTAATGTATACCCGTTACTAGGTCTTCTGATAATGGTAATTTGGTAATAAAATCGAAAATAATTAAATCTTATAATCGTTTTACGATTAGTAATAGTTATAATTTTCCGTATAATTTATGGCATCGTACCTTAATTTTATTACATAAATCGCATTTTCGTAGGACTTTTTTAACTACTAACTTCATTCCGGGGAAGTAATATGTACGTTATAATCGTTCCATAATTTTATAAACTTTAAAATATCCGTACAACTGGTATTCGTATATTTCGCATATCAATTTTTTTTGGTGCTCCTTTAGTACTTAGATTTTATCGGTTTTTTTTTTCTGGTAACTAATCGTTATATTACTAGATTTATTAGTATAAAATAAGTATTATTTTCCTAATTATCGCGATTTATCGTAATTTTATATATCCTTTTTTCGTTAAATTAAATATTTAATATAAAACCTTAAAAACTTTTTTTTTAAATTTAATCGTTTACTGAAAAAATTTACTTTATTATTTTTTAACCCTTTTTTATAAATAATAACAAAATTATATTCCGGAAGGTATTTTACGTAACGGAATTATCGTTTTATTAACTTTCGGGTAATCGTAAACCGGATAAGGTTTTTATGGTTTATATATATTTTAACCTAATATAAATTTCTTTTAAAGTAATATTTAAATTCTTTAAAAATATTAATTATAATTAAAAATTCCTTATTTAATATAACGTAATTTAATTCGGCCCCCTTTAACTTATAAGAATAAAATATAATAAGGTATAAATTACTTTAATTATTTTTATATCCGATTATTACGCCTAACGCATAATCCGAAATATCGGTTTTTAACTTTACGGGGCGATTTAGGTCGTACATAATTAATACTGGCTCGTTAATAATTATATTTTTGATTTTTTAAAAGGTTTTTTTTATTTCGGCTATTTATTAAAACTCGGTTTTTTTTTAATTAGGTTAAATAAAAATTTCGCAATTTTATTAAAATTATAAACAAACTTCCGATAATAATTAGCGAATCCAAAAAGGGCCTGGATTTCGGTAATTGTAATAAATATTTTCCACTTTTAGATTATTATTATTTTCTTAAAATCCATTTTAATATATCCCGGAATAATAACGTATCCTAAATACGGTACTTTTTATTTATGGAATTCGTTTTTTTCGGCGTTAATAAAAAAATTAACGTTTTATAAAACCTAAAAAACTTAATAAACGTATTTTTTATATTCTTTTTTCAAATTTAAGTAAATAAAAATATTATTAAAATAATAAATAATAAAAACGTTAAAATATTTGCGTAATACGTAATTAACCATCCTTTAAAACGTTACGGATACGTTAATTAACCTAAATAATATTACTAAATATTCGTATAACCCGTACTTAGTTTTAAAAGCTATCTTTTTTTCGTTTCCTGGTTTAATACGAATTAAATTATATCCGTTTCGTAAATTTAAAATAATAAATTATTTAGTTTCGTAAAAGTAATCCTTTATTATAATAATTAAGAATAAAAATATACGATCCTTAACCGTAATATCGTTTAATTATCGGTAATTAATTACTAACCGGAATTTTTTATTTTTCTTTGGTACGAAAAATATAAAGTATCTTATTAATAATTTAAAACGTTTAATATATCCTTTCTGAAACTTATTTTCGAAATATTTTCGTAATACGTATAATTTTTATTAATTTAGGTTATATATAAAATAAAAAATAATTATCTTATTATCCTTTAAAATTATTTCGTAATTTTATTTATTATACTTTAATAATCTTATTTTAACTTATTTTTTAAAAAAATATTTCGTATTTATAATATTATGGTAATACTTTAACCATTTTTTCTGGCTTTTAGGGCTAATATTATAAATCGTCGTTTATTTCGTATAACCATACTTTAATTATAATAATAACGCGTTATATATATTTATTTCCCCTTTTTTTCTATATATATTATATTCCTTTAGGTAATAAAATTTCTATCGTATCCTTATACCTATATTTACCGTTATTATTATTAATTAAATAAATAAATAAATAAAATTTTTAAATCGTTTTTGTTAATAAAAAATAAAACAAATTTTACTTAATTAATCTTTTAATTAATTAAAAGGTTATATTAATATAACCATTTTTTGCTAAAAATTATGTTATAATTTTATATTAAGATAATATCAAAATTAATAATTTACTTTCGTCCTTAAATATATATCTCGAAATAATCAATTTTACGATTAACCCATCCGTTATTATAAGTAAATTTAATACCTTTTATATTTTTAATTTCGTAAAATTCGGTTTTATCCTTTTATAATAAACGTAATTTATTAATTACTTCCGGTTTAATATAATTCAGATCGGCTCTGGAATTTATTATAACGGTATACCATTTTTTTCTAATATATATTTTAATTATAATAAAAAATTTTCTATTTTTTTATTATCGTACATAAAGCTTTTTTAAGGGGTATATATTAACTCCCTTTACTTTTGCCAGCTTATGGCTCCCTTATAAATAACGTTCTTTTTTTAAGGTTTATGCTTGTAGTTATTTTAATTATCCTTTCTGTCGGCATAATTAAATTTCTAATTCGAAAATCTTTTTTTTATATCGTTTTATTTAATTCGTTAAGCTGGTAATTTATTTTTTAAAGGTTTCGGTTTTTTCCGACCAATTTATCGCTATAACCTATTCCTCGTCTATCGTCGTTATCAGTTATTCCTAATACCCTTAACGTTCCTGATACTAGATATAATACTGAGCCATTTTTATTAATCGTTTTCCGATTTCCCTTTTTATTTTTATTTTTTTTGGGGATTATCGGCGTAAGTACGTCGGAAATATAAGTTATTTACCACTTTTCGTTATACCTTTATTATTATTTAATAAATCCATTCTTTTTACGTTTTATGGTTGCATTATTCGTAATAATATATAAAATCTTATTCGGAACAACTCCTTTTTTCCGGCTAGCTTTCCGACGTTATGATAACGTCGATATCGTCTTATATAGCCATAATACGTAAATATTTATACCATTTCTGGTCCTTAAAATCGTTTCCGGTTTAGGCGTAAAAATTAAATCCTTGCTTATATATACGCGTAAATTATTATTAAATATATTTTTGTTATTCTTCGTATCGTAAGCAGTAAGTTGTTTTATAATAAATAACGTATAATTTCCCATATTAATCGGGCTTTCCTGGATATAAGGTTTCGTCCTAACCTTAATACTTTTTAATCCATTTACTTAATTTCCATTATTTTGTCGTTATTATTTTTTTTATTATATACGGAATATTAATTTTTTAACGTTAATTTTTCCCATCCTTTATATTTTTGTAACCATTAAATAATTATGGGGTTAGTCGTAACGGTACGTTATCGTATAATAACGGCCTGGGAAAATATCTTAGCTTCCCGTAACCTTTTTCGTACTTTTGGAGATAAATCCGAATTTTTCTTTTTCCTAACCATACCAAAAGTAATAATTTTCTTATCTTTCGGTTATCCTTTAGGTATTAAGGTTTATCCGTTACGTTATTACTTCTTGGGGGCCTTATATTAATTTCTTATATGGCTTATTTTATCGCAATTATAACACTTAATTTGGCTTTAATTTTTTCTTTATGCGGTCTCCAGCTCCATAAATTCTGGTGCTATTCCGTAAGTAATAAAAAATATATTGCGCTTTTTATTTTGGTTAATTCTGGTAAACCTAGGTCTGGAAATAAATTATCCCTTTCGTTCCTATCGTCGCTTATATTATCGGTTATCGATTTTTACGGCCTTTACGATATATTTATTTAAAGTAATAAAACGTATTATTTTAATAATTTCGTCCTTAACGTTATTTTTTAAATCTTTATAAAAAATATCAATTAAGTTATTATTTTCTTCGTTTACTTATTTTACCTTAATTATAAAGTTTTTAAACGTTATTATGTACTTAAATATTAACCTTTTTTACTTTAAATCGAAATTCTTTTATACCGCGGTTTTTTTTTCGTTTAAATTTCCGAAATTAATTTTTAATTTTTTTTGAAGTTAATATAATATTAAAAAGAATTCTGGTAACTTATTATTAATCCGATTTTTTATTTTCTAAATAATTTCGTAAAATAAATTTAAATTAATTTAAAACATTTCCTTTAAAAAATACCGTAACCGTAAGGATTTTGTCAGCCTTATTAATAACTCCCTCGAAACGGAAATAAACGTATACTTGGATAAAAAAACTTTATACGTTACTTTTTCCGTTATAAAACTCGGACTTTTTAAGCTTAATTTTAACCTTATTAACCTTAATAATATTAACTTAAATCTTAAGGCATTAAATAACCTTTTCGAACTTTTTAATTACGTCCTTATATTATTATATAATAAATTTTTAAATATTATCCGACATATTAACGGTATAATATATTACTTTAAATTTAATTATATTATAAAACAAAAATTTATAACGTATAATAGCTAATTAACTTAATTAATTATTAAACCTTAATCGTACGGTTTATATTAATAATAATACTATAAAAATTTAAATAATAAATTATAAATATAATTACGTTTAATAATAATAAATATTAAAAATAATTTAAATAATTAAATTATATTACAAATTGGTATTATTTAAGTTATAAAAAATAACAAACGTATATATATTTCCTTATTTTCTATAATCGAAAATAATCGAACAAACCGTATTCGATCACTTATTACTTGGCCGAAGGTGGTCGAACCGACTCCGTTCGACTACCACTGATTACGTAATCCTAAGGTAACGGTCGGGATTTGTACAGCTACAGCTCCGACCGTTTAGGGTAGCCAAGGCTAGCTGGGTCACAACACTTAAATAAAAAAAACCGTAATATAAAAAATTTTCGATTTAAAGCAAAAAAAACCAACGTCCAAATATATAATAATGTTTAAAAACCTTATGGCTAAAGCCAAATAAGTAAACGAAAAAAATAATAACTTGATTAATATTTTTTATAAAAATTAAAAAATAAAATTAAAAACGAAATTATTAAAATAATGCTTTTTATTATCTTAAATAAGTATATCGTAAAAATAATTAAAATTAATAACCAATAATATAAATAACGATAAAAACGAAAAGAATAATTTATATTTAAACCCAAGTTTACGGAAATTAATTAAAACAAAAAACGTAATATATTTTTTATTACCTACGGAATAATACCAGGACTTATAAAATTAAAAATTACTTAAAAAAATTAAAGCCAAATTAAATGTTATAACTATAATAAGATAAATTATATTAAAAATTAATATAAAGCCTTTAAAAAATAAAATAACGGCTAAACCTTAATATTTAAAGGGTAACCGGGAGATAAAAATAATAAAACCGTAATTTTCGGCATAATTAGGAAAAAGGAAAACCTGAATTTACCCCAAAAAATAAGAAAAAGGTTACTGGAAATTAAAATATTTTCCCAGGCCGTAATTGCCCGATAACGCGACGCCATATCCGGCCTAATAATAACTTAATAGCTGCAAAAATACGAAAAATAAGGGAAGTTAATATTAAAAAAAATATTTTATATATAACGGAAAGAATAATAACGATAAAAATAATAAAAATTAAATAAATAAATTTAAAAGTATTAAGGTTAAAATAAAGCCTTATATCCAAGAAAACCCGATCGATATAAGACATTATACGTTATTTTTTATAAGAAAACTTATTATTTACGATATAAAAAATAATAAAAATATATTTATTAATAACTTACATATATATATAAATAAAAATTTAATTTCTATACCCAGACCGGAAGCGATTTTAGGAATTAAAGATGGTATAAATATTTACGTACTATAACCACATAAAACGATATCGACGTTATTATAACGTCGGAATATTAGTTTAAGAAAAAAAGTTATCCCGAATAAAGTTTTACGTATTATTACGAATAATATAATTATAAAACGCAAAAAATTTAAATTTATTAAATAATAATAAAAGCCTACCGGAAAATAATAAATAACTTATATTTCCGACGTACTTACGTTAATAATCTCAAAAAAAAAATCGGAAAATATTTAATAAAAGTAACCTAGTATTATACCTAATATTAAGAACGTTAAAAATATTAGGATTAACCGATAATAACGATAAACGAGAAATAGGTTATAACCATAAATTAGTCGGAAAAAGCCGAAATTTTTAAATAATAAGTTACCAGTTTAACAAGTTAAATAAAACGATATAAAGAAAAAATCCTTAAACTAAAAGCTTAGTTACACCGATAGGAAGGGTAATTAAAATAATTATAAATAAAGCCTTTAAATGGAAAACGTTATTTATAAAGGAATTATAAGCTGGTAAAAGCGAAAAAAGTTAGCATATATTCCTTAAAAAAGCTTTATATATAATAATAAAAAAATTAAAATTCTTTTATTATAATTAAAATACGAATTAGGAAAAAATAATATATTATTATAATAAATTACGGAACCGATCCGAATTATATTAAGTTAAAAATAATTAACGAATTACGTTTATTATAAAAAAATAAAACCGAACCTTACGAAATTAAAAATATAAAAAGTACCAAATATATTTATAATAATAAATAAATTAACCGTAAAATTAATTATTTCGAAACTTATAATTAAAAACGAAAATAAATTATTAATTTCGATATTATTTTAATACGGAATTACGATATAATTTTCGGCAAAAAATAACTTATATTTATATAATCCCTTAATTAATTAAAGAATTAGCTAGGTAAAATTCGTTTTATTTTCTATTAATAAAAACGATTAAAAAAATTTATTATTTAACCAACGACGATAATAACAAATACAGGCATGAAAATACGACAGAAATTTTACCACCTAAAAAAATACGATAGATATAAAAAAAACGCGAAATAAATATATACGATACGTTATTATTATAATTAAAATACGGTTATACGAAATAAATAATAACTTATAATATTAGGTTTAAAAATTAAAAAAATAATTAAAATATTACTATAATATTATAAATATAAATAACTTTTTAAAAAATAAATCGAAATAAAATTACTAAAATATAATAAATAAAATTACAAAATAATCTTAAAAAATAACAAAACGATTACCTTTTATTTTATATATAATTCAAATTAGCAAAAATTATACGTATTACGAAAATACCTCGAAAATAAATTATATAAAAAATATATTAAACGTTTTAAATTATTAACGGAATATCTTATATTTATAACGAACCTGTTATACATCCACCTAAAGGTATAAGCAGTATCCGAAATGGGGTTCTTAATTTGCAGGTAATAATAACATAATAAATAGGGTATTCGTTAAAAAAGTTTACGGACTTTTCCCTTAACGAAAAAACGGTACAGTTGCCTCAGGTTAAAAGTTTAAATTAATAGCTAAAAAACGAAATTAAATAAACGGTATTTATATAAAAAATTAATCGTTATATATCTATCCTGGATTTAATAAATATATCGTAAATTTATATAATTTAAGTAATTTAATTAAATTATTTAAATTACCTAGATTATTTTAATCTTAACGAAAAAAAACAAACTTTTCCTCCTCCGAAGATTAACCGTAAGGAACCCATACTAGGTTCTAAAAGTTAATTTCCTTAAGACAGGAACCCTTATTCCTATATTATAACACCATTTCCCCTTTTTAAGGATTTTTATCCTAAAGATAAAAACCGTAAGTATCCTTTTTATTTTATTAAAAAAGTAATTCCTTAATTAACTTTATTATAACAGATCAAATTAAAAAAGGAAAAAAAAAGCCGCGTTTAAACTAGTACGAATTTCGTATTAATTGCATAAAGTTTATTAAAAAATTTGGTTTTAAAATTATTTCTTATTCGAATTATATTTATTTTAAAAAAATTAAATATTTTTACGTAATAAGTATTTTAAGTTATAGTTATTATATTCGTTGTTAACGTTTAACGTATAACGTATTAAAAATAAATTTTTTATCAAAAATTAGGAAAAAGTACGATTGTTTGTAAAAAAAATAACGCGAGGTAAAAAATGTTTTAATCGTATATTAAGAGTTTGCCCAAAAAAAACCGAAAAAATTTATTAATCGATTAAAACGTTTTCGTTTTTAATAGAAAGTTTTTTTTTAAAAAAAGGCCGTTATTATTTTAAAAAACATTTCGAACGGGATTAATAAAGAAATTAAGAAAAAATAAAGGAAAAATAATATCGTATAAAGGTAAAATAAACGTAATTTATATTTAAAATAAATACCGTAATAAAAGTATTTATTTTTTTCGGTTAAAATACCGAAAGTTTGGATTTAAGTAAAGGACCGTTATTGTTTGCGACCTTAGTTATATTAAAAACTGTCGGTTAAGATTTTGCCGATAAAAATCTTTAATTAAACTTATCGTATTCGTTAAATACTTAAATAATTTTTAAATATTATTTTTAAATCAGTAATTTATTTATTTAACCAAATATTAAATCGTATTTTTCATTACTTTAAAATCCAGTATTTTTTCGATTTCGTATTCGTTATCGTTTTTTTCGATTTTAAATTTTTTTTTAAATAAGGCGTTTTTTGGGGCTAGTTTTAAGAAGGAAATATGGAATATAAAATATATTCTTATAGTTTTAAATAATAATAATTTATAATTAATTTTCGAAATAATTTTTTAAATTTTAAATAAGTTAAAAAATTTAAAATTAAGTTTATCGTTAAGCTTTTTTATTTTAATTTAAAAAAAGTTTAATATTATATTTTATTTTTAACGTAATAAATAAATTTTATTTTTTTTCGTTAAAATTAAATTTTTAATTTTTTTTATAATATTAAGTTATTTTTTATTATAAAAATTATAACTTAATTTAAAATCGGGCTTATATTATTTTAATTTTTATTATTATTATTTTTACTTAAAAAATTATAATAATAATAATTAATATTTTACGTATTAATTATTTTAATTATTAAATTATTATATTATAATTATATATAATTATATAAAATAATATATTTATATTTTCGTTAACGAACGTATTATAAATTATTTATATAAATAATAAAAATTTAATTTAATTATTTTATTAATAATTAACGTAATTTTAAAAATATTATTTTAAGGTTTAATTTAATTATTTAATTTAATTATTTATTTAAAGGTAATAAGTTATTAAAAACTTAAATTTAATATTAATTTATTTAAAAAAATTAATACCAAATTTAAACGTAAAAAATTTATTTCGATTAAATATAACTTTTTTCAATATTTTATATTTATTAAAATAATATCGAATAAAAACATAAGTTAATTATTTTACTATTACGGTTTTTTAAAAAATTAAAAATATTTATATTTAATAAATTTATTAATAATTATTTATACCGTATTTTATTTAATTTTAGTAATAAAATTTTAAATTATAATATTTTATATTTTATTAAATATATTTATATATTATAATAAGTTATCCGGTTTATAACAAATTATTTTAATTTTATTATAAACTTTATAATTTTTAATTATTTATTTAATTATTTAACGGAATTTTAAAAAATTATATTTTTTTTAAAATTATTTAATAATTTTAAATATTTCTTAATATTTATATAAAAAATTATCGTAAAACTTTTTATTAAAATTTTTTTTATTAACGGGAAAAATAAATTTTACCGTAAAATAATAATTAATTTTTATCGTTTTTTTATAATTATTTAAATTTTTTTTCCGGATTATAAATTTTTTAAATTAAATTAATTTTTTTGGAATCGGATATTTTAAAATTATATATAATTATATTATTTTATTATTTTTACGATATAATATTTAAATATATCGTTTAAGAATTTTTAAATTATATTTTTTTTCGATTTAAAATATTTATTTAAATTTTCTTTATTTTTTATATAATATATTTTAAAGTTAAATTTGAATAAAAAAGTTATTTAATTTTTAAATAATAATAAATCAAATAAAATTTTTATAATTTAAATAAATATTAAATAATTTTTTAATTCCGTTAAAAATAATTTTTATTTTTTAAATATTAAAATAATTATTAATAATTCCTTATTATAAATAAAATATTTAAATTTTACGTTTTTAGAAATTTTAAAAAAATACGTTATTAAATATTATTTTGTATTATTTTTTAATTATTTTAATATTATTTTAAAGTTTTTTTTATAATTAGGTAATTTAATTGCTAAAATATTAATAATTTTATTTTTAATTTCTTTTTAAAATTCGAATTTTTTTTAACCTATTTTTTAGTCATAAGTTTAGTTAAAAGGTTAATAAATTTGTTATAATCCTGGATTAAGGATTATATATAATTAATAAATATTAATAATAATAATTTTAAACTTGAAATTTTAAGTTTAAATTTATTTAAAAATATAATAAAATTTATAAAATTTAATTTTTAAAGATATTAGATATTTTTTTTATATTTATTAATAAATTAACTTTTTTTAATATTTTTAATATTTAAACGATATATTTTTTATATTTTTTTAAAAATTTTTAAATAAATAAAAATATTATTTAAATAAATAAAAATTAATTTATTTAAAAATTTTCGTAAAATTATAATAAATATATATTAAAAATTAATTAAAGTATTAATTTTTACGATATAATTTTATATTTATAATATTTTTAAATATTTTTAAAAATATTTCTTATTTTTTATTTTTAATTATTTAATAAATTTAAAATTATAAATTATTTAATTTTATTAATATTAAAATATATTTATTTTTAATAATAATATTATTAAATTATCGATAATTATATATTTATTAATATATTAAATTTTTATTTTTATTTATTTTAATTTTATTATTTTTTATTTTTAATATTATTATAATTAAATATTCCGTAAATAATTTAAATTTTTAAATATAAATTTTTTTAAGGTTTCGTTAAAAAAAATTTTAAAATTTATATAATAAATTTAATAAAATTTCGAATAATAGTTTTTTTATTAAAAATTTTATAATTTTAATAATTATAATTAAATAATTTTTCGTAAATTCATTTTTTTAATAATTTTTACATTATTAATATTTAAAAAATGTTATTATTATTAAATTAAAAAATTAAATTTTTTTAATTATATAATAAATTTTATAAAAACATTTTTTAAAATTATTTTATAAAAACGTTTATTTTTTAATTAATCCGTAAATTATTAAACCGAAATTATAATATTATTAAAATAATATCGTATTTTAAAATATTAGCAATATTAAAAATAATTTATTTTAAATATTTTTATATTTAAATTATAAATTTTTTTATTTTTCGAAAAATTTAACCGTTATTATAAATAAATAAACTTTTATTAATTATTCGTAATTTATATAATTATTATTTATATTTTTAAAAGATTTAAAACTTTTTAATTACTTTAAAAAAAAACCTTTGCTTTAAAATTAATTATGGTATTAAATATTTTATTTCCGTAATAAATTAAAATTTCGATTTAATTCCATATTTCTTTTTTTACCTTATATAAAGTTTTATATATAAAAGTTTTTCGGTATTTTATTTTTAAAAGTTTTTATAATTTTTTACCTGGTATATTTTAAATATTAAAAAACGTTACTATTTACGTACCTTTTTAATTACATACTTAATATAATAATTATTTATATATTTAAATTATTTCCTATTACCGAATTAATATTTAAAAATATTTTTTTTTAACTTTTTTTAAAAATTTAAATTTTGCGAATTATAAGATTAAAAAAATAAACCTTTAAAAAAATATTTTTATAATTAAAAAATCGTATTTATTATAAAATATTAATACGTAATATAAATATTTTTACGTTATAATTTTCTAATTTTATTTTAATTCGGGATATAAATAATAAAAATTAAAATAATTTAATTATTAAAAAATTTTTATATATTTATATTTATTATTTTACTGTATAAATATTTTTTTATTATATTTTAATTAAAAATCTTTATTTTTTTAATTCGTTAATAAATAAGGTAATTATAATTATAATAAATAATAAAATATAAAAATTTATAATTATTTATCGGAAATTTAAAATATATTATATATTCCGGAAAAATATAATATCCGGAAAATAATTATTTATAATTACCGAAAGGTTTTCGTAATTAACCGTTTTAATCGTATATTTTATATTTTATATATTAAAATAATAATTATATTTTAACGTAATAATTATTTTAAAAATTATTCGTTTTAAATAATATTTATAAGTTCTGGCCGTAATATTTTTATATATAATATAATTTTTATAATTTAAATCGTTATTTTAATTTTATTAATTATAATAATAATAAATTTTTAATTAACGAAAATAAAATTTATTTCTTTATTATCTTTATCCTTATTATTTATATTTCGTTCGGTTACGTAAACTTTTTTTTTAGGTTAAAAAAATTTTTAAAGGGTTTTCTTTTTATTAAAAAATAATATTCGCTTTTAAAATAACCTTTTTTATTATAATTAAAATTTGTAATTTTAAAATTTTTTTAAAGGATTTAATCCTTTTTATTTTTTTATTATTATTAAAACGTTTATCGTTATTTCGTTTACCAGTTTTTTTTTAAGTACCGATTAAAAATATGTTAATCGGTAATTATAACCTTATTTATATAATTTTCGAAAAAAAAATTCTAGGGTTTTTAAATAATTTATTTTTAATTTGTTTTTTTAAACAATTATAATAAGGAAAAAATAATATATCTTATAAAAGTTTGAAAATGGCCGTAAATTAATTAAATTCCGTCGTATATTTAACCGTTAACGTAATTTATTAAAATTTATATATTTATTTAATTATATTTTATTATTTATTTATATTTCCGAATAAAAGTTTTATTCGTTTTTCGAAATATTCGTAATTATTAAAAATATAATTAATAACGTTTACAAAATCGTAAGGGTAATTTATTAAATAATCGTTAAAAATAGGCTTAAACTAATTTAGCACTTTTTTAACAAATAATTATAAAATGGTTATTATTTTCTGGTAATTTTCCGTCAAAAAATTTTCGTATTATTTAAGGTAAAATTTAACCTTAACTAGGAATTTTTTTATATCCGTAAACCTATTATAAGGCTTTAAAATAATTAACTTATAACTTTTAATATTAAGTATTTTATAATAAATAAATAAAAATATAATTCCTTTTTAATCTCGATTAAATAAAAAGGAAACTAAAGTTTTTAAGCGGGAAATAGTTTTTAAAAAGAATATAAAAAAAAATTAATTATCAGAAAAAATTTACGTTTTTTTTCCTAAGATTTATAACCTTTTCGGCTATAAGATCCAATCGTTTATTAATCGTAAGTTTCTTTTTTTTTTTTTTTACTTTTATATTACGTTTTTTTTTTCGACCTTTTTTTCCTTTTGAACGGATTCCTTAAACAAAACCTTAATAAATTTTTTAAAGATAGGAATAAGTTACTGTTAAAAAAAAGAAAATCTTTCCTTAACCTTTTATTTTAGTAATTGTAAATATTATATTATCGATTAACTAAAAAAAAAAAAAATTAATAAGGGGTAAATTATTTAATCCGGTTATTAATTCTTTATTAACTAATAACGGGAATTACGTATATTATTTATTTATTAAACGTCGTTTTATAATATCGTTTTTATTAAGTTTAAAAAAACTTATGCTTAATTAAACTCTAAATTATTTGTTAATTATTAATTAAAAAATTATTAAAATATAACGAACTTATTATATATCCATCACCCTTAAGGTTTATCCTTAAGGTTTATTCTTAAGGTTTATTCTTAAGGTTTATTCTTTAAGGTTTATTCTTTAAGGTTTATCCTTAAGGTTTACTGCCTGGCATAAGGTTCATCAGAGTCGAAGCTTATCGGCAACCACGCATTCTGCTTCAGAGTAAGGTTCTGCTTCAGAGTGAGGTTCTATGGGACTGAGGTATACAATCTATCTTAACCGTAAAGACCATTAATATGACGGCTGACTGGCTTAACCAACTATTAAACCCTAGTCGTACGGTTTATGTTGGCAGTAGTACTGTAGGAATCTAGGTAATAGATTAAAGGTGTACTTACGTCTGGTAATAGCAGATGTTAAAGGTGATCTGGGTAACCAAGTTGTATTATAAGCTGGTATTATTTAGATTATAGGAAATAAATAAGTATATATATATTTTCAGCCATTTTAATAGATTAAAATAAATTAAAATATTTATTTAAATCCATTACCATGGATTAAGATAAATTAAAACATTTATCTAAATCCACTATTATGGATTAAGATAAATTAAAATATTCATCTAAATCCATTATTATGGATTAAGATGGATTAAAACATCCATCTAAATCCATTACTATGGATTAAGATGGATTAAAATATCTATCCAAATCCATATTACGTAATCTTATCGTAAATAGGGCGACCGTTTCCGAGGCCAAAACTTAATAAGGTCGTAATACGATTTCCCTTTTCCCAGATTTTTGCCTTTAAAAATTCCTTTTTGGTAAATATTTCTTTTTATTATATCGGGTCGTATGCTTAACCGTAAACTTCGTAATCGTTTTAACCAAAAAAAAAGTATTACTTTTTTTGTTACTTACGTTCGAACGTTCGGTTTTGAAATAATACCGTACATATTTTGTTTTAAAAATAACTTAACTTATAAAATAATCGATAACTTTTATCGCTGCGATAAGTATATTTGATATCCGGATCGTAAATATAACGGATCCGGTATTTTATTATCTTTTTTTGATAACATTAATCGTAAAAAGAACCGTTTCGACCGTATATAATAGACGGCCAAAAAATTATTGGTTAAGGTATAATAAGATATATAAAACGTTTCCTTTAAGATAATAAAAGCCTTATTTTGCTTATTCCGACTTAAAAAATAATAAACCTTTTTCCGAAAAAAGGTTTCCGAATTAATTTATTACAAAATAATTTCTTTAAAAAAGTTAAAAAAATAAAAACGTTTTAAGGAAAAATAACGTTAATTTTCCGTTACCATTAACGTTTTCCATAAAAAAGTTACTTATTTTCCGTAAGATTTTTCCTGAAATAATTTTAATTTTAACGTCGTTAATGCTGGAAAAAATTTTTAAAAAATATTAAGTATTTATAAAAATTTTAGCAAATTTCCAGGTATTTTCGGAATTTAGGTATTTTTTCCATTTTATCAGGTATTGGGTAAATCCATTTTTCTTACGCATATTTAGTATTTTTTTTATTTCGTATGTTAATTTACCTTTTTTTGCTTTGTTTTTTTATCTTGTATTAACTTTAATAATATCCGTTATTAACTTTAATAAGGAAATATGGAAAACAGGATAAAGTTTAACCTTAAAAGGTAATTTTAACTGGTAATTATTTTTTAAAATTTTCTTTATAACCTTATATAATCCGATATATTTGAAGTCGAATTTTTTATTTAATCGTTTAATTTAGATATTTTTGGTAATTAGGTAAACCATTTTTTTTCCTAAAAAAATTAATTCTTTTAACTTTTTTTAGTTATAATATTTTTACATTTAAGTACGTACGAATTTAAGTTTTATTTTTATTTTTATATGTAATTATTTAAGTTATTTTAAAATAAAAATTGCTTTAATATTAATTAATCTTTTTTTCTGTAAATTTCGGTAAATTTCTGGCATAAAACCGAAGTTAGCGTTAGTTAGTATTATTTTAATACTTTCGTAATAATTTATATTATATACCAGTTAAGTTATTAATAACTTTTTAACCTAATTATTTTGTTCGTAATTAATATAATACCGTAAATAAATTTCGAACGTTTGGTTAGTTTTTTTATTTAGTTATCCGTTTATAATTTAAAGGCGTTTAAAAATTTGTAATTTAAGTTTAGTTACGCTATAAGGTTTTACCAAAACTTTAAAGCGAATATAATATTTTTATCGGATACGATTTCCATTAATAATCCGTATACGTTAATAATATGTTTAAAAAAAATATACGTTAATTACTTTACGTTTATATCTTCGTTAAATAATAAAAAATAAAAGAATTTTATAAATCGATCTATAATTATAAAAATATTATCGTAATATATGCCCGTTATTAAATTTTCTAATAATAATAACTTAATAATAAAATTAAAAATAACTAAATCCTATAATCGCTTTGTAACTGGTAATAATTATAATTTTCCGTATAGTTTATAACATCGTACCTTAATTTTGTTATATAAGTTATACCTTTACAAAACTTTTTTAATTACCGATTTTATTCGGGGGAAATAATATGTATGTTATAATCGTTCTATGGTTTTGTAAACTTTAGGGTATCCGTATAACTGGTATTTATATATTTTACGCGTTAACTTTTTTTGGTATTCCTCCGGTACTTAGGTTTTGTCGGTTTTTTTATTTTCTGGTAGCTAATTATTATATTGTTAAATTTTTTGGTATAGGTTTAATGTTATCTTTTTAATTATTGCAATTTATCGTATTTTTATATATCTTTCTTTCGTTAGGTCGAATATTTGGTATAAAACTTTTAGGATTTTTTTTTCGAGATTTGGTCGTTTACTGAAAACGTCTGCTTTATTATTTTTTAACCCTTTTTTATAAATAATAACGAAATCGAACTCCGAAAGGTATTTTACGTAACGGAATTATCGTCCTGTTAGTTTTCGGGTAATAATAAATCGGGTTAAATTTTTGTAGTTTATATATACCTTAATTTGATATAAGTTTCCTTTAAAATAATATTTAAACTTTTTAAAAACGTTAATAATAGCTAAAAATTCCTTATCTGGAATAACATAATTTAATTTAGCTTCTTTTAATTTGTAAAAATAAAAGGTAATAAGATATAAATTACCTTAATTATTTTTATATCCGGCTATTACGCTTAACGTATAATTCGAAATATTGGTTTTTAATTTTACGGGGCAATTTGGGTCGTATATGATTAATATTAATTCGCTAATAATTACGTTTTTAATTCTTTAAAAGGTTTTTTTTATTTCGGTCGTCCATTAAAATTCGGTTTTTTTTTTAGTTAGGTTAAATAAAGGTATTATAATTTTGCTAAAGTTACGAATAAACTTCCGGTAATAATTGGCGAATTTAAAAAACGCCTGGATTTCGGTAATTATAATAAGTACTTTTTACTTTTAAATTGCTGTTATTTTTTTGGGGTTTATCTTAATATATCCCGGAATGATAACGTATTTTAAGTACGGTATTTTTTGCTTATAGAATTCGTTTTTTTCGGCGTTAATTAATAAATTAGCGTTTTGTAAGGCTTAAAGAACTTTATAAACGTATTTTTTATATTTTTTTTTCGAATTTAAGTAAATAAGAATATTATCGAAATAGCAAATAACAAAAATATTTAAATACTTGCGTAATACGTAATTAATTATCTTTTAGAACGTTATAGGTACGTTAATAAACCCAAATAATATTACTAAATATTCGTATAATCCGTATTTAGTCCTAAAGGTTATTTTTTATTCGTTTCCTAATTTGATACGAATCAAATTATACCTATTTCGTAAATTTAAGGTAATAAATTATTTGGTTTTATAAAGGCGATTTTTTATTTTAATAATTAGGGGTAAAAATATGTAATTTTTAACCGTAATATTATTTAGTTATCGGTAATCGATTATTAACTATAGCTTTTTATTTTTTTTTAGTATAAAGAATATAAGGTACCCTGCCGGTAACTTGGAACGTTTAATATATTCTTTACGTAACTTGTTTTTAAGGTATTTTCGTAATACGTATAATTTTTGTTAATTTAGGTTATATATAAGATAAAAAGTAATCGTTTTGTTATCTTTTAAGATTATTTCGTAATTTTATTTATTATATTTTAATAATTCTATTTCGATTTATTTTTTAAAAAGTTGTTTATATTTGTGATATTATGGTAATACTTTAGCTATTTTTTTGGCTTTTGGGGCTGGTATTATAAATCGTCGTTTATTTCGTAAAGTTGTATTTTAACCGTAATAATAACGCGTCGTATATATCTATTTCGCCCTTTTTTCTATATATATCGTATTTTTTTGGGTAATAAGGTTTTTATCGTATCTTTATATCTGTATTTGCCGTCGTTGTCGTCGGTTAAGTGGTAAAATTTTTTTTTTAAGTCGTTTTCGTCGATGGAAAATGAAACAAATTTTATTTAGCTAATCCTTTAATTAATTAAGGGGTTATATTGGTATAGTTATTTTTTGCCGAAAATTATGTCGTAATTCCGTATAAAGATAATATCGAAATTAATGGTTTATTTTCGTTCTTAAATATAAGTTTCGAGGTAATTAATTTTGCGGTTAACTTATCTGTTATTATAAGTAAATTTGGTACTTTCGGTATTTTCGACTTTATAAAGTTCGGCTTTATTTTTTTATAGCAAACGTAACTTATTTATTACTTTTAATTTAATATAATTCGGATCGGTTTTATAATTTATTATAACGGTATATTATTTTTTCCTGATTCGTATTTTAATTATAATAAAAGGAATTTTTGTCTTTTTTATTATCGTACATAAAGCTTTTTTAAGGGGTACGTATTAACTTTTTTTGCTTTTGTTAACTTATAACTTTTTTATAAATAATTTTCTTTTTTTAGGGTTTCTGCCCGTAATTATTTTAACTATTTTTTTTGTTAGCGTAATTAAACTTTTAATTTAAGGATCTTTTCTTTATATCGCTTAATTTAACTTTTTAGGTTAATAATTTGTTTTTTAAGGGTTTTTGTTTTTTTTGACCAATTTGTTGCTATGGCTTATTCGTTATCTGTCGCTATAGTTGGTTAATCCTGATATCGTTGGTATTTTTGATACTGGGTATGGTACTGGGCTATTTCGGCTAGTTATTTGCTGATTTTTTCCTATATTTTTTTTCTTTTTTTCGAGTTTTTAGCATAACTTTTACGGAAGTAAAAGTTATTTAGTATTTCGTTCTGGGCTTTTATTACCGTTTAGTAAACCCATTTTTTTTACGTTTTATAGTTATATTATTCGTAGTAATATATGGGGTCCTGTTCGGGGTAATCCTTTTTTTCCGGCCAGCTTTTTTTAGCCGTAAATTTGTCGATGGTATCTTGGATGGTTTAAGTACGCAAATATCTGTATTACCTTTAATTCCTAAGATCGTTTCCGGTTTGTATACGGAAATCGAATCCTTATTTATATATGCGTATAAGTTATTGTTGGATATATTTTTGTTATTTTTCGTATCGTAAGCAGTAAGTTTTTTTGTAATGGATAGTATATAATTTCTTATATCGATCGGGCTTTTTTGGATATAGGGTTTCGTTTTAATTTTGGTACTTTTTAATTTATTTATTTAACTTCCATTATTTTTATCGTTATTATTTTTTTTTGTTACGTTCGAGATATTCGTACCTTTGGTGTTAATTTTTTCCATCCTTTATATTTTTGTAACCATTAAGTAATCGTTGGATTAATTATGGGGGCGCGTTATTGGATAATTGCGATTTGGAAAAGTGCTTTGGCCTTTCGTAATCCTTTTCGTATTTTTGGGGGTAGGTTAGGGTTTTTTTTCCTTTTAATTATGCCGAACGTAACGGCCTTTTTGTTTTTTGGCTGTCCCTTAGGTACCGGGGTTTAACCGTTATGTTATTATTTTCTAGGGGCCTTATACTGGCTTTTTACGTGGCCTATTTTGTTATAATTATAATACCTAATTTGGTTCCAGTTTTTTTTTTATGCTATTTTTAATTCCATGGGTTCTGGGGCCGTTTTATAGGTAATAAAAAATATATTACGTTTTCTAATTTAGTTGGCTTCCGTAAACCTGGGTCTGGAAATAAATTATCCCTTTTGTTCCTATCGTCGTTTATATTATCGGTTGTTAATTTTAATTACTTCCGTAATATATTTATTTAAGGTAATAGGGCGTATTATTTTGACGATTTCGTTTTTAATATCGTTTTTTAAACTTTTATAAAAAATATCGATTAGGTTATCGTTTTTTTCGTTTATTTATTTTGTTTTGGTTATTAGGTTTTTAAATGTTATTACGTATTTGGACGCTGGTTTTTTTTGCTTTAAATCGAGGATTTTTTGTACTGCGGTTTTTTTTTCGTTTGGGTTTCCGAAATTAGCCCTTAATTTCTTTTTAAAATTAATATAGTATTGGAAAAAGGTTTTAATAGTTTGCTGCTGGTCCGATTTTTTATTTTCCAGGTAATTTCGTAAGGTGGGCTTAAATTAATCCAGGGCGTTTTTTTTAAGGAACGTTGCGATTATAAGGATTTTGTCGGCTTTATTAATAATTCTTTCGAAACGGAGGTAAACGCGTACCTGGGTAAGGAAATTTTGTACGCTGCCTTTTCCGTCGTAAGGTTCGGGTTTTTTGGGCTTAATTTTGATTTCGTTGGTTCGGATGGTATTAACTTAAGCCTTAAGGCGCTAAATAGCTTTTTCGAGCTTTTTAATCGTATCCTTGTACTGCTGTATAGTGGGCTTCTGGGTATTGTCCGATATATTGACGGTATGGCGTATTGCTTAAAATTTGACTGTATTATTAAATAAGAGCTTATAACGTATAACGGTTAACTGGCTTAACCAATTATTAAACCCTAGTTATACGGTTTATGTTAGTAATAGTATTATGGGAATCTGGGTAATAGATTAAAGGTATAATTACGTCTGGTAATAGTAAATATTAAAGGTGATTTAGGTAATTAAGTTGTATTATAAGTTGGTATTATTTAGATTATAGGAAATAAATAAGTGTATATATATTTTCAGCCATTTTGGTAAATTAAGATGGATTAGAATATCCATCCAAATCCACCATTATGGATTAAGATAAATTAGAACATTTATCCAAATCCATTACTATAAATTAAGATGGATTAGAACATCCATTTAAATTTATTATTATGGATTAAGATGGATTAGAATATCCATTTAAATCCATTATTATGGATTAAGATGGATTAGAACATCCATCCAAATTTACCATTATAAATTAAGATGGATTGGAATATTTATCCAAATCCATGTTACGTAATCTTATCGTAAGTGGGGCGACCGTTTCCGAGGCCAAGACCTAGTGAGGTCGTAACAATTAATTAGTTATCGTGTTCGAAAATACTGGGTATAGTATTTATCGTATGGATTATATGTATAATAATTTTCTGTATATTTGGCTCAGCCTGAAAAATAAGGCTTGAACCTATATTAACCTTGCATTATATATCCATTTAAAAGTATAAATAATATCCGAAATAAAAATTTTAATTTATAAATAATAATAACATAATAAATAAAGTATTAGTTAAAAAAATTTACGGATTTTTCCTTTAACTAAAAAACGGTATAATTACTTTAAGTTAAAAATTTAAATTAATAATTAAAAATTAAAATTAAATAAATATTATTTATATAAGAAACTGATCGTTATATATTTATCTTAAATTTAATAAATATAATATGGATTTATGTAATTTAAATAATCTGGTTAAATTATTTAAATTATCTAAATTACTTTTATCTTAACGAAAAAAGCTAAACTTTTCCTCCTCCGAAAATTAACCGTAAGGAGCCCATACCAGGCTCCAAAGGTTGGTTTCCCCAAGACAGGAACCCCTGTTCCTGTACTGTAACAATATGCTATTTTTGACTCGACCGGCTCGACCTAGCTTTACCCTTCCTTTAGTAATCAAACCCTTCCGAATTTATCGAGCCATTTCGAGTCGTCGCCCCGTCTCGACTGGCTCGACGTGCCAAATCCTTTCTGGTCCAACTAGGCGTCTCGAGCTTATCGAGCCCATTACGTGATCCTGGTGGCCTGGGGGCCCACATCGGAGGCCTGTCTCATGACCTCCGACCGTCTGTTACTGAGCCAAGGCTTCTGGTTATAATAATTAAGTTAATATATAAAAATTACTATTAATTTAATTATGATTATAATGGATAAATTAAATATTTAAAAAAATGGTTATATAAAGTATACAAACTATAAATTATTAATAATAATCCGGGCTTTAAAGACGGTAGCTAGAAAGCTTTATATATAATATAAGAGCCCCGGAACAACGTTGTTACAAGGTGCCTATAGTCCCCAGGGGCTTTGATAACTAACCAAATGTCCCCATTTCTGCGACACCATTCCAATAGGTTGACGGCTCGGCATAATACGAAGATTAGAATTACAAAAAGTGTTCTTCCAGGCCGCGCGTATTTGAGTTTTTGCATGCTAATTGTATTGGAGCGGATTCGGAAATATCAAAAAGGCATCAAAGATGGTTTCGCAGATAGTTCCATCTTCCTCTTGTTTAAGGCAGTAACTACGGGCGCAATGCAATTAAATGATGGAAACATTTATAGTTAATTGTATAAACTATATTCTTATAACTCATGATTATGGTCGAAGCGCGCCCTGATTTTCTGTTAACTCGTCGAGTTCTACATAATTCTCATTCGCCGTACTGCGCCGCTGTAGTGTCGCCGTCTTTTCCCTATCTACTCCCAGCACGGCGCCCTCGGCCTTGGTGCTTAGGTAGTGGGCTCGAACAAAGAGGCTTAGTATCGCCGACAATCCCGCAAATGCCACATACTGAGAGCAACATGCAATGTTAGTAAAAAAAAAAAGAATAGCTCAGGGGCGATTAGTACAAGGGACGCTCCTAGATCCTAGGCGGGAAAATCAGATGCGTTACCACATACCATGATCCACACCTTCCTCATCGAATCAAAGTAGGCCTTTCTTACAACTATCTGCTGGTCTGGTCCCAGAATCCCAATGCGTTCAACGTTGGCAGAAGCTTGATCACCATCGAACTGTTTAGCCAGTTCCGGGCCGAGCTGATCAATCAGCAGACGATTCGCGGCGGACATTTCATTCTGAAATATCACACCGCTGACTACAATGGACACGGCGGTCCCAATAGACCGGACGAAGCTCATCGTCGCGATGACAGCCGCCGTGTCCCGAGCCGTCGTAGGGGCTTGCGCAGCAAGGATGGGTGCGTCGATGTTGAGTCCGACTCCGACGCCTGCGAGAATTTCAAATATGAACAGCTTAGCTAGGTTCTGCTCGAACTCGAGGTCGATGAATAGCCCGATCCCGAGAACTAGAGTTATTTCCGCCGCGTACATGAGCGGCAAGTACTTCCCGGTCTTCTGGATGAATACTCCCCCGCAGGCCGCTGCTAGAGAACAGGAAACGATGAGAGGGATGAGGTAGACACCCGAACTGAGCGCATTTGCGCCTAGCACTGACTGGAAGTAGAGAGGTAAGTAGTAAGCAAGTCCGATGTAGACGGAGAAGATAGATGTAAATACGCCATAGGCGGATACCGTGGATACAGACGAGAAAAGCCTCAGGGGAATGACGGGGTTGGTGGCGAATTTCCACTCGTTAAGAAGGAAGACCCCAAGAACCGTGACCCCAAATACGATAAGGCAGATGATCGTAGGAGACGACCAGGGAAAGGTGACGTTGCCGAACTCCAGACCAAGGAGTATCATTAATGCCCCCCCGACAATGAGCAAACTGCCAGTCCAGTCAATGGCCTTCAGTCCCGCCAGCACAGGTGTATGGGGGGTTGTGATATTTAGGAAGAAGAGCAGTACGAAGAATACGACGGCACCGATGGGCACTAATAACCGTAAGCGATGGGGTTTCTATCATATTATGGGCTGTACTATGGGACCGTAGAAGACTTACGATTAATCCAGAAGCACCACCGCCAGCTAATACAGGTCAGCATAATGGGTACAGTAGATAACCAGGCGAGGCAAGGTCAGAGAACTCACTTGAGCTGTGTCGTAAAGACACCACCCAAAACAGGGCCAACGGCACTCCCAACCGCCCAGATGATGGAGGTGATGGCGAGATACAACCCGCGGTCTCTTAACGAGAAAGTGTCGCAAATGATGACGTTGACCATCGTTCCCATGCCGGACGCACCGACGCCCTGGACTGCTCGACCAGCAATCAGGGCGTCCATCTGCGGTGAAAGTGCGCAGAGCAAGCTGCCCGCAAGGAAGATAAAGACAGCGGTAAGTATGATAGGTTTCCGGCCCCAGATATCAGCGACGGAGCCCCAGACCGGAGTGACAGCCGTGTTGGCCAGGACGAAGGCACTGCCGATCCAGACATACCCAGTCACGGACTGGAAGGAAGCGACAATAGCAGGAATGGCGGGCGTCACGATGGTGAGGTCCAGCGCCGATAGCAGGACGGATAGGCAGAGAGGCATCATGATCAAGGCGATGGTGGCTGGCGACTGTTTCTTCTGTTGCTCTAGAATCGCTGGGTCCTCCTGGGAGTGCCGGGATGGAGCTGGAGGCTCAATTTCTGGGCCATGACGATCACTCGCCGGAACATGGCCACCGGTTGAGACAGTCCTGGCTGAACTCGCGCCGGCATTAAGGGTGTCTATCTTGAGCGGGTACTTCACAACATCGGTCGAGGCTGTGGTTGCGGCCGCGGTCTCGACCACGGTTGCAGTACCATTGTTGCCAGCCGACGAAGCGGAAGTCCGAAGGGATTTGAACGGGCGTGGCATGATCTAGTCAAACACATAATATGCGTGCTCAATTGTCTACTGAATTTAACCTGAATAAACAATTACAAATACAACGATAAATTACTTTGCTAGTCAATTTGAAAATGACTCTTTCATTAGAATCTGATGTGCTCAATTGCTTACCAAATACAACCTGGCAGGGCAGGGAGAAAGACAGACAAGAACAAGGGAGGGCATGGTGCTTGGGGGCTTGGGGTTGGTCTGGACAGCCAACCTGCCATACGGCATGACTGCATACCTACTTATTTAGGTACGTAACCTTATTACGAGCACGAGCAGCTTGGCTCAGATTACCCGCACAGTGGGGGTTATATTGGAACAACATGCAACATGCATCCGTTGGCGAGCGGCACAGATGTCCAACAAAGGCTCCCGAAGCTGCCGTGACCTTTCAGGTAAAGATCAACATTCTATACGGTAACATAGGTGCCTATCCTGCCTATGCAATATCTCCTGTGTAAGATTATGTTCTAGGCTGGAGGCGGTGTGCCAGTTGTGCACATTTCTTTTTTCCAAATTCCAGAAGACCAACGGCCGGATGAGATCACTGGATTTCGTTACAGGATTGACAGGATTGAGAACAGCTCCACTTGATCCACTCAGTGGCCACTAGATTGCACAATCTCGGATTTGAAGCTATCACCACAGCCATAAAACAAGCCATAAATTGATAATTATGGCGTCCCCATACAAACAAGTGCAACGTTGATACGACACAAGCCACTTATCTCCAGTGGGCTATCAGGTCATGATCATAAGATCAGGATTAACGTGCCCGATTTATGTTCCTGCAGCTAGGAAGTAGTTGCAACTGTCCATAACATCCACGCGTGGCCATACAAATGGAAAGTCCCAAATTAAATAGAATTATAGGCTGGATCGTAAAGGGTAGAAAAATAAAGAGGTGAGAGGACGCATATCCAGGCCCACAATGACTAACTAGTGCTGCCATCAGATTTGGTCTTGCCGAACTTTATATGTATCCTTTGCCTAGGAAGGGGTATGGTGGTACAAAGGATGGCCTTCTGATTAGCAAAACATATATTTTTACCCAAACATTTATTTATCATTGTTAGTCTTATATTCCGTTTAAGGGATAGTATGATGGATGATCTTGCCAAGCTCGGCCGTGGGTGGACAGTCTGGCTCCTGCGCAATGATTTTCTGGGAATCCCGCCATGTTCAGTTGAGCGGACTGCGTTGCTTTTAAACCTGCTCTGACATTTTGTTGCGGAAAGACTCATTACACATACCACGCTCTGCGACATAGCACGCTGAGGAGTTACAACCAAGAAAACAACACTCCTGCATTCAATGCCACGCAGTCAGTCAGCCAGTCATTCCCTGGGACCAAGTCCCAAATGCCTAACTAGCTGCAGGACGCGAGCTATGATTTTAAGTCCCTACAGAGGTAGGTAGTTTTCCTACCCTACACACAACACCCCAAACCCCTGTCCGCAGGGCAGCAGTCATTAGGACGTGATAAGACCCCGCCCACAGCGCCGTGTTCACATATTTGGGCGCAAGAACCGCCCAGAGGGCTGGGCCGTTCCGCTGCCAGAGGCAAGCGAGCATGACCACCAGCGAGCTCGTGCCCATATAGAAGGTCTGAAGCTCAGGAACTCGAACAGTGGCCGTCTATCCTTGTCCTTCCCCCTGGTCGTCTCGCTCTTGCCCGCGGCCGCTGTGTGATGCTCTTTTTCAGCGATGCTCCCTCCTGCTTGGCCGTTCGTACTCTGATCTGAGATGCCATTTGCTTGTTCTGTGGCGTCTAGGGTGAGGGAATGGGTACCTGTGGGTGACCCATGAGGACCCATGGGTCCTCGTGGGTACCCATGAGACGACGCGTCCAGATCTAAGTACCGGTCTAAGGCAGAAACGTCAGTCAGCGCTTTGTCATCGAGATGAGCCATTCCTATCCATGTTGTATTGACACAGTCTGGACCAAGTGAGCCTATCAAAGCGTTATGAACCGGCCAAGAGAGAATCGAAGCGTCAAGGACAGTTTGAAAACTCCGCCCTGCGGCTGGAAGGCTTGGAGAACTGAAATCAAGACGGAGGCAAACAGGTGGCGATAAGACGAAGCAGAACTTACATGATGGGATGGTGGTGGTGCCGGGAAAAGGAGACTGAGGTGAACGAGGGATGGCCATTTTATTGAAACACTCTCTTGGCATTCGAACAACTCGTCAACGTCGCGCTTGCCTCAATTACTATCATATCGAGGGAAGGAGGACTACCTGGATAAACACTCCTGGACAGGCGTAACAGCTAAAGGAAAGAGCAGTGTATTTTAAGCTTGGCTAGGCCGCACCGACCAGCCTGATTTCCATTTCAAGTTATCTGAAAAAGAAAACGGAAATAGTAGGTGGTATCCATTTTGATAGGGGTAGCTATTTATGTTGTTCGCTGGGCTCCCTCCCTCCGTATCTGCCATAGGGACGCAGGAACAACCACTTGACAAGGCAAGTTCAAATGATGGATGGCATCGCCATGGGACCTTATAACGTCTCCAACTTGCTGCTTACAGACCCAGAGCGCACACGAACGATTCTCCAAGGCCACGCGTTGCCACACTTCCACCACACGAGGGCTTAGCTCCAGATCCCATGTACCGCGCCAAGTGATATATGCGCCGTCTCTGTTCGTATGGTATATGAAAGCACAGGCATTTCCCTTGCCGCCGTTCCAGAGCACTAAAGTACGCAATCTAGGCATCCGCAATGCAGTAAAGCCAGCTTGATATAGCAGAGCATCAGTCTCATGGCGGCTTCCCGTATGTCGTAGGAGTTGCGATGTTAACGCCAGAGACCGCAGGCGCTGCCAAGTCCAGGTTGATATGCAAGCATGTAAGAAATCTTCGGCGTTAACCATGTAGGAAACAGAGAGTTGTTCGAGGTCGAGACTTCGAAAAGCAAAGGCCGCACCAATCCTAGGATCTACAATGCGGGTAGCATTTACTTGTAGGATTCCAGGGAATTGGGGATTACCTAGCGCTATAGCAAGACCATCGTTAAAGTCTTCAAATACTGATAAGCTCTTAAGAGTTTTGGGAAGGTGGTTTTGGACGAAAAGTAAGAATTCTGTAAGACAGATATTAGTAGTCGAACATGTAAGGCAAGAACTATGCTGTAAATATAAATACATACCCTGATCGATCATCTTTTTCCACCAGCTATCCCATGCCCGCCATGGCTCGTAGATCAAATGTTCTAATCGACAAAGCTTATCTAAGATAAGATGTAACGCCTGAGGGTAAAGCGAACGACGGAGTTGTCGACGTATAATGAAGCATGTAATTGTGTCAACTTGAGGAAGTTCCTCTCGGAAGTGTAGGTTGATAGTTTCGAAGAGCCGTAGTATAGCTGATTCTGGAGGAGTTTCAACCCGTTGGCCATTGATCCAGCCGTGCTTTGGGTCATGCCACCTAATTTCGCCAACTTCCTGTAGAGAAGTTGCGGCTTCATCATAATCTTCGTTGTCAGAAGCGAAAACAAAGTCCTTAAACCAGTGCTCCGAGTCGCTGGGAGTGTACGCGTTAAGCTCCAAAACCAAGGCATTCGCCGACTTCCAAGTGCTAAGAATAGAAAATAGCTTCCAGATTCCGTTTTTAATGACAAAGTTATTAGATGATGTCCAGGAAGCTGACTCTTGCCATTCGCAACATCGGCATGTATATTTTCGTAGCTTAATATCGAGTTGAATATGGTGAACGAGCTCCCTCTGCCGAATTATGCGTTGAAATTCATCTAGGCAAGATACTTGTAACTTCAGCCGGTAAAAGTTTTTCTTCTCGATAAAAAGTTGCCATTCTTTGCAGACAGAGGCTAAAGAAGCCCAGCCACGATATTTCTGATCCGTAACTGCCTTTAAAATCATGAGTCGAATTTCTGCGGGGAGAAACATCCAGGATGTGATTCTTGTTTTTATCGAGCTGCGAAGTATCATTCCATGGCGTCTGCTAGTGCTGTACCTCTCCGCCATGATAGAGGGTTGGTGTTTTGTGGCGAAGAGAAGTGAGATTTTAAGATGTAATATGTTGAAAATGGGCAACGCAAAGCAAAAAAGTAACACTACGTGAAATTCATATCAGCGACGCATTCCAGATAGGAGGCTTGCGGGTTACTGGGCTAGGCGTCGAGGACTGCACTCCCCTTGTGTGTGTG